>JAGDQP010034798.1:0-19913 GCA_022664845.1 Lepisma saccharinum | reverse complement strand
CCTAGCATGCATCTCTCCATTGCTCATTGTGTGACTCTCAATCTTTGAGTCGTTTGCGCATTCAGTGTCCAAGTTTCACAGCCGTACATCATCACAGGTAAGACACATTGATTATAAACTTTACGCTTCAGACACATTGGTAGTTTGCTTTTGAAAATAAAGTGTAGTCTTTCAAACGAACTCCACGCCATTTTACATCTTCTATTTATTTCAACAGTCAACTTGGCATTTGATGTTTTGAGCTGGCCTAGGTAAACATACTCATCAACAATGCCTATTGTCTCTCCGCTAATCTTTATTTCCCTCTTTGCAGCATGTTGATTGTATATGACCTTTGTTTTACTTAAATTCATTTTAAGGCCTATTTTCGAACTCTCGTTACTCAGTTCTTCCATTCTGGTTTGTAGTTCTTCTGCACTTGAAGCAAACAGGACTATATCATCAGCGAACCGTAGGTGATGAAGATATTCGCCATTAATTTTAATTCCAACTTCATCCCAATTTAAAATTTGGAACTCCAGGACCGCAGAAAACAGTTTTGGAGAAATTGAATCTCCTTGCCTGACCCCTTTTCCAACTTTAAATTTTTCACTTTCTTGGTATAGGCTAATGACAGATGTGGCAGTTCAATAAATGTTTCGCAGTAGTTTGATGTACGCATTTTCGATGCCTTGATGTTCAATTGATTTAAGTACTGCTGACAAGGAGACCGAATCGAAAGCTTTTTCAAACTCTACGAATCCCAAACATAGTGGAAGTTCATATTCATTAGTTCTTTCCATAACTTCATTCAGTGTTTGTATGTGGTTCATTGTGCTAAATCCACGACGAAATCCGGTTTGTTCCCTTCCCTAGTTAAAATCCAAGTCCCGTTCAATACGATTCAAAATAACTTTGGTGAACATTTTGCATAGAACTGACAGTAAACTAATTGGTTTGTAGCTTTCGACGCCTTCTTTGTCCCCTTTCTTGCACAACAAAATTATAACATCATTATTCCAACTTGAGGGTATTTCTCTCTTCTTCAGACACATTAAGAATAATTTCGCAAGTTCCTCTTTCATGTTTTCACCTCCCCATTTAAACATCTTTGCTGTGAATTAATCTTCTCCTGGCGATTTTCCGTTCTTCATCCCGCGAAGTACTTTATCCACTTCTTCTTTCATTACGTCTGGAACATCTACATCATTTTCTTCTGAGTCTTCATTTCATACCTCTTCTTCGGAGTAGTACAATTCTTTGTAGACATTTTCAAATATATTTTATAATTTCTTCCTTATTTCGTGTTACGGTCCCGTCTGATTGATCTCTTAACAGCAATTATTTGCTTTTTCCCTATCATGAGATGCTGTTAGGGTTTCTTCAGGCTCTTGTTCTCCTCGATTGTATTTCTTATAAGATTTTCGTTATATCTTCGTACATCCTCTCTTATTTTCTTCCTTACGGTTTTATTTAGTTCTATGTACTCAATCCTCTTTATACAACTTTCCTCTTCTTTCATTTCCCCTTTTTTCTTCATCAAGAGTTCAGTTTTTTTTTCTGAGATTTTGCTCTCTTTTTACTTTCTGGTGCCTGCTATTTTCTTGGCTGTCTCACTTACTATCTCGGTCAGTATTTTATTTCTGTTATTGATGTCTTCTTCATCCTATAACTCTTCCAAGGCGCTGAATCTCTTGCTTAGTTCTATCTCGAATGTCTTTCTGATTTTTCCTAGTTTTTCCAGATCTAAAACTGGCGTTTTTCCTCTGATAAGCTTCTTTCTCTCAAGTCTTGTATTTAGTTTCAGCTTACATCTCACCATCCTATGATCGCTCGAGACTTTGAAACTGTTGAGAACAGACACGTCTTGCAGAATAGCTCTGTTATTCGATAGAACGTAGTCTATTTCGTTTTTGGTCCCATTTAGGGCTTTCCATGTCCACTTCCTCTGGGGCAGTTTCTTGAAAAATGTATTGGAAATGAACAGTCTGTTGGCTTCTGAGAATTCCACTAACTTCTCTCCTCTCTTGTTTCTTTTGCCAAATCCAAAGTTTCCCACTTTCGTGTCACTGCTCTGCTTAGTTCCTACTTTCGCATTGACGTCTCCCATTACAATTTTGTAATCCGATTTGCTACTATCGAAAATCTTCTGTATCTCCTCGTATAGGTCTTCGATTTCCTCCTCCGGATGTAACGTTTTTGGAGCATACACTTGTAAAATTTCCACACTGTATCTGTTGTTTATTTTTACTACTACCCATGCGATTCTATCTGAAATTCTTTCAATTTAATCCGTAACTTCAGGTCTTTATTAATTATAAAGCCAACGCCAGTCGGTTTTCCATTTTCTGTTTCTTTAAAGTATAACGTGTGCCCCGATGGTAGTCAAAGTTGTAGACTATAATATATGATATCCAATTCTCGACACATTAGGAAGCCATTCTTTTGACTATTTACACTTTACACATCACGACACAACACATATAATGTAATTTTAAATAACATGTATTCATAAAAGAATGTTTAAGGAGGAAAAGTAGTCCCTGAAATTCATGATTGACTGGCACCTAATAATATAAGTGACTAAATATTCACCTAAAACGTCAGCGCTTAAAATCAATACTAAACGTTATAAGATCATATCTACTTAAACAATTAATAACTAAACTTAATAAAACAATGGATCTTAGTTACTTTATTGCTTAAGTGTATTATTACCCAAATTATGTAAAACCAAGGATTCTTAGAAAACATTCGTTAATTCTCTTGTCAGATGTTCAATTTTTTTTAACCCTTTATTGTTTCATTTTAGAGAAAAGCTGGCTATTTGCTCATACAGTCTATTGTTTGCGTAGCTGTTTTAATCAGAAATGTATACACTGAAGGTACAAAAGATAGCTTGTTTAAAGCTTAATGAAACGACCATTGTTCTTCTTTATGAATTACGTTTAAACAAGGATTAATTTTTGGTTCTGTATTGGCAAATAGAAGCTGAATAATCTTTGGTTTCTACGTCAAATTATCGCTGAAGTTTAAACAGAATATATGTATCATGCTTCCTTTAACTAGCTGTTGTACTCTAAAAATAGCAGGCACGTCGAGGAGGTGGGGGGGATTCTGCCAGTATTTTCAGTATGGAAGCTATACAATTAGTTAGAGGGTGTAAGCAGAGTTTTACTGTGTTTCTATCGATTTTAAGAACACAAATTTTAATGTTGAGGGTGTCTGCTCGACGATTTGGAGGATGACACTTCCATTGTGAGAGTCTGGCAGAATCCCTGGGAGAGAATGTTAAGTGCACCTGGATCTATATGTCCAGACTTTTCAAGGGTCAGGACAGACTCGTACCGAGAAAAATCCAGGGAAAAAGTGTTTGATAATGGAAATTAGTGTCTTACTATACAGTCCTCTATAGCGCACTAACAAGGGATAGGGGGTGGGTTCGAACAGGAAAGTTTTGATAAGACTTTGTATATGTATTTGTACGCCGATGCTGATAATGCCTGGAAAGTCATTCGACCGTGTAAAGCCGCGTTTGTCCACTAGAAGGCGTTAAAGTTTGGAGCAAGTGGAAGACAGCCCGGGCAGCCGCTGCAACGGCTCTCGCAGTTTCTGTTCGAACACGCATTTGTTACTCAAAATGTGTACATGGACATACCTTACAGCACTGATAAAGACTGCAAAGCTACAATACCGTGTAACAAATAGTTTGGCAGATATAGGCCAGTACTTGTCTTCACAAATGCAAGTTAGGCTTTTTCCCAAAGTGAGTAAAACAGAAGGGAGAATCAAGGTAGGCACACAGAGCAATCTTCAAAATCACACTTCATGGACACAGTGTCAAATGCCACTTTATTTTCCACTCTTGAATTTACTGACAGTTACGGATAGGGACGTGCATAGTGAGAGGGTGGGGGTGGGGGTCCTGGGGATCCGAACCCCAGCCTCAAAATTAAGATTGTTTGTGAGATTCGTATAATTTTTGGAGTGTGCCTTTGAAGGTTGCCCTGGTGTGTCTTTTGTCCTTGTGCCTATTGTGACTCACCCTTCTGTTTTACTCACTTTGAAGAAAAACCTCACTTACACTGGTGAAGACAAATACTGGCCTATATTTGACAAACTATTTGCTACACAGTATTGTGCCTTTATAGTCTTTGTCAGCACTGTCAGGTATGTTCATGGACACATTTTGAGTAATAAATAACTGTTCAAAACAAAACTGTGGGAGACGTTGCAGCTGCTGCCCGTGCTGTCTTCCACTTGTTACAATCTTCCGCTTGCTCCAAACTTTAACGCACTCTAGCGGACAAACGCTGCCTTACACGGACTTTATCAGCATCGGGGTAAGAATACATATACGAAGTGTTATCAATAACTTTCTATTCGAATCCAAACCCTTCCCTTGTAAGTTCTCGTGTTACATCAGCCATACATTTCATCGTGTCCTCGTCCAAAATGAAATTTAAACAATAATAGACCATTCTTATAATTAAGCTAAGAGCAGATGTTGTGTTCTCTTCTTTACAAGTTTGGTTGTTACAATGTCCAGTCAATACCAGGAACTTCCACCTTCTTGTAATGTTTTGTCTTCTCACTTCAATTGGCTATATCAGTTTACAGATCTCAATCGAATTGAATTCATTTATAGCCTATACGTTTCTATGGCTCAGAAGAAGACTGCAATAGACTTCTGTCATTTGTACTAGTGTCTGTTTAACCTAATGTTTGTCCTTTTTATTTTATTATATAATATTGTTTTTCAGAAGGAAGTTTCGTATTACGCACCCTACTTTTATTGTTGGATTTTTGGTTAGCGTATCTATGGATAAGGGAAGAGTTATTTTAGTTTTAATAGCGATTTATGTAAAGCTTTTATACCCTTTTCATACTTCCAACCTTGGAACGATATATGATTTACAGTTCGAATGATTGCAATGGCTATGCGAATTAACATATATTTTGATAATATAGGCTAAAGAAGTAATGTGTCATGATCGTAGGTGGTTTGATAGAATTATAACTGTTCGTTCCGATGTGATTTATTTAAAACATTGGGGAGATTTGTGTAAGCTTAAATAGATTTACATAAATTAATACAAAGTGATGTTCATCATGTTTTTAGGTTTTACCGCAGGTTTGGCATATTTATCGATAAGATTGTGCATTAGGGTGGGCCGATTTCTTTTCAGACATTGGGGTTCGAGTTTTCATCAAAAGTTGTGCATTTGTACGAAATGAAGCCATGTCAAATATGTCCGGTTTTGGCCGTCAAACTAAAATTTTCCGGGCCCGGCTAGATATATTTTGATCCGGGTGTGTTTCGGCGAACAAACATAATATAACATTCCACAACTTTTACACGCTACTCAAACTCAAATTTCTAAAGAAAAAATTAGGCCGTTTTGCCGCCCCCCTTCCCCGAAAAAAAAATTGTTAGAAAGGTGAGTTTGAGAACCGTGCAAAAGTTATAGAATATGAGGTTATGTTTGTTCGCCCGAAACACAGCCGAATGTTAATTTTGAAAAGGGCTGATGTGTTTTAGGGATTTGAGTTTGGGTAGCATGAAAAGTTGTAGAATGTTACGCTATGTTTGTTCTCCGAAATACAGCCGGATCAAAAAATATCTAGCCAGGCCCCGAAGCCCGCGTAAAGTTTAGTTTGAAAACGTACAAAAGCGTTTGACGGCCAAACCCGGCCATATTTGACATGGCTTCATTTCGTACAAATGCACAACTTTTGATGAAAACTCGAACCCCAATATCTGCAACAAAAATTGGCCCACCCTATTGTGCATCTTTGCGTGATCATAAGCCATGTTCACTTTCTTTCTTCTACGTATTAACATGTTATTTGCTAACATAGTAACGGTGGTGAAAGGAGATGCTTTAGGGGAATTTATTTTCGGATGCTTCTCGTGTTTTCATGGGCCGATTAAGAATCGATGTGATGTTAATTGGCAAGAGAATTTCAGTGCCAGATAAATACCTTGTATTTCTGCTCTAAAGATGAACGGATGCTTTGGGAATTTTCTTTGATCCGCATACTCTTTATATGCAGATCATACATCGCAAACTTCAGACCTTCCTCTTGCTTCGATCCGTCTCTAAATAAGAAATGATAATCCGGTCAACTTTCATGACGCTCTCTCATATGGATATACTCTTGGTTACTGATGCTTGTATTCTTGGTTCAGTTTTGAATTAGATGGGATATAGAAGACTATTTTTCATCTGCATGTGTTCATTGATCTCGTTATACGTCTCAGTATTAGAAACCCTATTTCGTATTTCCACTAAATTCAAAGAGCGAAATTCCGCTCGATTTGAGCGGAATATTACATCTTTGGAGAGCGAAAAGATGGACCGCTCTTTCATAGCGGATTTTCAGCGGGGAAAAGATGATAAATTTCCACTTGAAAAACAAAAAGGATCTATGGTAATTCTTTACGATGGGAACGTAGATATAAGCTTTTTTTTTTAGATAAATTTCCTTCTATTCAGATAAAATTTTCCTCTTTTTAACATGAAAAATCGCAATAAAATTTTGGAAATATAAAGAAGATGCATTTATTTGTAAGTAGTAAGAAATAAAAGGAATATACTTATGAATAAAAAAAAAGAGTAAAAATGATATCCAACTTCTTATCCCCTCAGTCAGCCGGTCAACTGTGAAAGTACGTCTTTGAAATGGTTTCTTTCGTCTTGTCTGATAATTAAGAACAATGTGCAAAGATTTTTTGTACATATCAAATCAACCACATCCAACCCTTTGTCGCTAACTGAATTCCGCCACCACCTTTGTCCTTGGGGAACTGTTTCACACTTTTGTCACCAGTCAGCAGTACTACACAAGCATATACAAGTCTAAAACGTCTACTAGCCCGTATTTGGACCATGTCCCATATTTAGACCTTCTGCTCTAATCTTAGATCACCAGACTAGTCGTATTATTCAATAATATCTTGAGAATGAGTCACAACAGTAGTTTTAGGTTAGGCCGAGGTAACACCCTGGAGTAGACCCATTATTATATTGTATAGAACTCATCTCAATCTAACTTTAAGCAAGCACAACTTCAAATAGATGAAATATCTTAAGCAATGATTTACTTTATTAAAGACCTCTGCTGAAGTCAAGCCTTGGAATCTTAATTATAACATACTTTTATGAGAATATTGGTTTCCAGGTTACTTGTCAATAACCAAATTCAAATCAGAGGCAACGCAATCCATAAATTACAGATTACTACTCTTAAATAATCATTTGGAACAATACTCGACATTCTTTTAGTTATACTTATCTGCATTCAATTCTTCAATAATATTCGTGCCAGAAGAACAGCAAATATTTGATACAATGTTCATAAATCCGTATTCACTGATTTCCATAAATGTCCCGAATCTTCAACATCAAGGAACAATAATCTAGCGTCATTCTTTCAAACAGTTGTCTAACTTTTTCTCGGCACTAATGAAATCACCCTATCAATTCACCTCCCCTCTGTGAACCAATCGTATATATCAAGAAAGAATCAGGTTCAAGTGATTAGGTGTTATGAAGTTATATGACAAGAAAACACTAATCTGTAACAGATCCGAACAAATAAGATAAACATAAAGATCCAATAAATTAAAATATCAAAATGTTTGTTGTATCTGATGTTATCTAAATAATATCAAAAAGACAATAAATTCTTAATGGCATCTTCCTTTATTGTATTCCATTCATAAAACAAGTAATCATGTTAAGTTGCATAATACACTTGCATGTCAATAACCTTCCGATTCATATTGAAAATGTCTTTTTGATTGCTGAGTTCTTACCGAACGCCTCACGTTTGTATGAATTTCCCTGTCATGTGATCTTATGTCAGGCTCTCTACCATCCACCAATCAGAAGGTTATGAAATTTCCGATTTTTACTGGAGGTGTTATATTTCTTATTTGGTCACAGGGATTACGCCAGCATTTTTAGTTTCGGGGGTGTAAAGTCAAAATTAGATAGGCGTAAGTGTAGTTTTGTATGTTTTTTTAAATCAAGTTTTGACCGTAAAAAAAAAATAAAATTAGAGGTGCTCTCAAGGATTTGGGGGGTGAAACCTCTACAGAGCGATCTGGCGGAATTACTGTCTGATCATAATGCACAGCTCGTGTTCTACCCTCCACCTCTATGATTCTATCACTCCATCATACACATGAAAATTTTCATTTGTCTGTAGCTAGATTTGAGTCTGAAACCTTATGATTTGTAGTTTTGCCGCTTTAGCTACTAGGCTACGGAAGCCATACCTAGAGAATAATATGTCTATTATACTTTTCATAAACTCTGACATGGAATGTGGTGATTTAGACTGTACCGAACGACTCTAAGCAGAAAGCGTTAAGACATTTTATAGATCACACCTATATATTTTTTCCGTTACATAGACTTTTTGGAAGACACGATATTCTTCTGACGCTAGAGCACAGTCGGAAACCATAACCACTAGACCACTAGACTTTGATTTCCTTGGAGATATTTTAGGCGAAGATAATGAAAAATCACCATATTATTAATGACACGTTTTTCAAACTAAGTTTTCAATATTTTGATTTGTGGTGCTAATTTATTTCTAAATATTTACTTTCACTGAAAACTTTAACCAATTTAAAAAGAGGAACTGATTAGATTACCATTAATTAGATTCAATATAGAACACATAATATTACTTAAGGTTTAAGTACCTACATAGCATGTCAGTCACTTGTTTTGATCTTGTTAAACTCAATATTGTGTTTAATTTGATATCCAAGCATGAAACAAACTTATTGGAACAACCGGATATGCGAGAAAGCTTGTTAAACTTGAAATCGAATTGAATGTTATTTCGTTGCACTGCCGTCTCGTCTCAGTGCGATGAAGTCCCATCACGTCCCACGAATGCTACGTCATAAGCTAATCTCAGACAGCTCTTACCCTTTTACTACAGCCATCTCTTGTGGAAGTTGATTAAATAATTGTAAATATCGCTTGGGAAAGGGAAGTAAGTCAAGTGATTCCGTAGTCTCATGACTACAGCTTCGGTTTACTGTTCCAAAGGACATTGGCTCGTTTTTAATTTGACAGAACTTTGGTTCGTTTTAGAACGTTCCAGATTACTATTATTTTGTTTAAGAAGAACACTAGGTTTTTTCTTACCTGTCCTATCAAAGCTATATCAACCTTGATTCTCGTAAACTAGACTGCTCGATTCAAACTTTTTGGCTTGACTTGTTAAGCTTGCATTAAGTTTTCGCACTTGTCATAATTTTGAGCCAGGTCAAAATTATTATACTAGGCAATTTTGCTTAACAACTACAACAAAAGTTTCTCTTTTTTGTGGTATTCGAAGTGAACAGTAAGCAAAAAAAAAGTGATGACAGGTGAGAGAGTTAATTTGTAGTTTGCTGAAACTAACTAAAAAGCTGTTCGTTTTTTCCTAGAGAAAGTTACTCTAATAAGAGAGAGAGAAGGACGCCAAAACTGCAGCGTAGGTCACCTCGTTGTTATAACATTACTTCACGACAGTAACATGAGCTCCGGGAGCGGAAGGATGCGACTTTTGTAAGTTTTTGAGTGACATGCGGTTGAACACAAGATTAATCAGTCTCGAGAAGTAGACGAAAAGGACACATAATCTAAAACTAGATTTGTAAAACGAAAACTGCTGTATTATTCGCTCATTTAAATACAGTATCGTTTCACCGAGAGAGAAAAAAAACTATATACTTTTTCAGACAAGTTAGTTTCTATTAATGAGAGACTTTGGTAACCTGGAAATGTTAGCTAATGCGCGAATAGAACCGGGTCGTCTTGGTCTATTTCTTTAACTGACAGAACCAGGGGGCGGGAATGCATTGTGGAGAATTTGTTAGTGTTTCCGCCGGTGAGTGTTTGGAGCCGCTCGTGTAGTTTTCCAGGTTACTGCTGGCTTCAAAACCTCATGAGAAGCAAGTGAAAGTAGCTTGTTTTTGTTTTCTTGTTTCCAATAAAAAATACTAGAGGCGGTGGTGCAGCAGGCTGACAGCCAGTTGTGGAGCACGTAGACACTGATAAGTGATAACCAATCTGCAAACCTGTGTCTATTCAATTGTTTTCCAAATCTTTCTCACAGAGGCAAACGTAGCGACTAGCTAACTCGGATGGCAGAATGAAATCAGGTACGGAGATAATGACGTCAGATTTAACATCAGCGACCATGATTTAACAAACCTGTCTCGTTCTAGCGACAATTGCTAACACAGATCGATTTACTGCCACATGTAACCTATTGCATATATTCCACTCAATATTATTCGCCTTTATATCCGACACGCATAATAATATGATATTTTTCATCATAATCTTTCTTTACGGCTGTAATTTATTATACGCACTTCAGCAAGTTATCCGGGATAAAAATTGAAAGGTTTAAAACTTGGAACGCTAGTACAAGCTGCCAGGGATTCCGCCAAGATTTTCAGTTTCGAGGGGTTGTAAAGTTAAATTTGGGAGGGTGCAAGTAGAGTGTTGCACGGTTTCTATCGATATTTGACCGTAAGAAAAATTAAACTTCGGGAGCACGCTCGAGAATTTTGAGGGATGACACCCCCACAGATAGTGTCTGGGTATTTTAAAACGGTGGAGGCCAGGTTACAGATGCAGAGTTAAGTGAATGTTAGAGCGGGACACTCTAACCTACGACTGGCAGAAAAAAATACGGCATCAATCTACGAGATGGTAGTCTGTGTAGTTCCTTCTTATGCAGTCTCCTCCATTCTTCTGTCAGCTTGTCCCGTTTAGACCCCTATGTCTTTCTCAAAGCCTTATTTTTAAACGCACACAATTTGTGTTCATTTACCAGGGTCATACTCCAACTTCCAGAACTGGCATAATTACAGTTCTGTATATTTTCTATTTCAGCTTTCTCGATATTTATGGTCAGGTTAGGAGTTTCTGGACTGAATAGAAACATGCGTAGCCCGATGCTAAGCCACTTTTTTATTTCTTCTGCGAATTCATTCTTGCTTATTACATATTGTCCCAAGCATTTAAATTTGTCTAATTTTTCTGTGATCTCATTCTTAATTCTTATATTTCTTTTTCTTTCATCTCCTGTATTCCGGCTTATCTATATTTAAAAAAAAATGGAACATGCTTCTCTGTATCTTATGTGTAACAAAAATATATAAACATGAATGTTTCTGTGTATTTAATTAATACAAATCTACAGGCATTCATTGAAATGTACAAAATACTGTATATTGCATACATGTGCATAAGTTACTGGGACAGGCCATAGAGGTACTGCGCGTGTCAAAGTTGTCAGCAATGACAACCTATTTAAAAAATCAGTTTTTTTTTTCAAATTGTTTCCCTTCCATTGGATAAATCCTCACCAAATTTGGCGTAAATATTATTCGATACCACAGACAAAAAATACTGATCAAGCTCCCAACTTCAAACGGTGCTTGTTATCAGTGTTGCCAACATATCTTAATAGCTATCGAATACATTTGATTCCGCACTGACGTGGGAATATCAGTTAGTTATTATGTATTTTGTGTGTTTTTAATGTTCAACTGTAGGTCTATCTCTTCGTAAGTTGACGTTAGTTCCAGGATTACTTCCTATCCAGAGATAGTCCTGAGAATTCAACTTTGATCGTCGCATATAGCATTTAACCGATACTAGCGCCTTTTAAGTAACTAAAATCTGTCTTTACATTTTAAATTTACTCGCGGAAGAGAAACAACGCTATGTTTATACGAGGTATGATTTTTTCAAACTCTGGTAAGATATAAAGAGTAACACAAGAATGTCAAGACATACAAAAGTTTTGTTAATACCTCTACTACGTATTTATGAAGTTTCGCTCTCATTCATTCACTGGTCTAAACGAAGCACCAGTTTTTGTACCCCCCCACTTCCTGAAGAAAGTTCACAGCAGTATGGTAAGCCTCATCGTAGACATGAGTTGGTTCTTCTCGAAATCTTCGAGGACTTTTCTGTTCAGAACAGACTCTCATGAACTCATTTCCGTACACAACACACACTTTCCAATGAATTTCTTCCGCGTCCAATGCATCGCCTTGAAGGAATGAAATGAGAGAGCGAACTTCGCACTTGGGGATTCTCGATCTCACTGGCTATGTTAAATGTTCAAGAACTGAACGCGGTCGAAATTTCGTCGGAAATTGTGTGCTTTGTATGAAAATGTCCTCATGAAAGTCTGTTTTATACAGAAACAGGTCTCGAAAGTTTCAAGAAGAGCGACCTTATGTCCCTGGTGAGGCTTATCATAGTATCAGGAACTTTCTTCAGAGGGGGTGCAAAAACTGGTGCTCCGTTTAGACTACTAAATGAATCAGAGTGAAACTTCCTGGAGAATTAGCAGAGATATTGACGCAACAATTTTATATCTTGATATCCTTGTGTTACTCTTGTTTATCTCTTTACATCTCACCGGAAGTTGTAAAAATGCCCTTCGTACGTGAAAGATATTTGCGCTTGTCTTCTTTTTCTTTGTTACATATAATTACGTGCATACAATTCATCCCTAAAATAAAGCAACAAACTTCGGAAAGTTACTATTCATATCAAAACAAGAGAGAAAGTTTCTTTTTAAAAAATCTAGAGACATGAGTTATTCGGAGCTACGAATGCTCCAACTTAGAACGGAATTGTCACACTTTGAATTTGAATGTAATATTTTTAGACCTTTAGGCAACTTTGGCTCAGGCCGGTTGGATGATGATGGGATGATTGGTGAAATGAAGAAAGTGGGAGGAAACGGGAGAACCTGGAGAAAACCTACGCACATGGTGTTTATCCCCACATGGCATGTGCAGGGTTTGAACCGATGACCACAAGCTCAGAGGTGAGCGCTCTAACTGCTGAGCCACCGCGGCTCCGGCATCGTCACAAATGATATCATATCTGGACAAGTAATAATGTAAGCGGCGTGTTTAGCAAATTACAATCATAGTTGTATCAAATACACCTATTCAAACAATGTTTCTGATTAAAGAATTTAACCCTATTTAACCATTATAATTTCTTCATATTGAAAAAAATATTGCGTTGTGAAGTCAGTTTTTACGGCACTCCTTCAATCGTAGACATTGCTCAACACGGGTATTGGGTAAAACTTTGATTATGATTTGCTAAGCCTACAATACTTACGTCATTAGTTATCAAAGTATGACGTTATTTGTAACCAATGGCATGGTACCTTTCAGCTCCTTTAGCACCGAAACTTTTGAAATTACCTAACACATTATCCCCCCCGTGGTGTCAAATTCACTCAATGCTGGTTTTAGAATGTTTTCACTCTTAAAGTTCTTAAAACATTTTTGTTTTGCAGATTCTAGTGCAAAACGTTCGCCCTGGGAACAAAAAATATGGGGTTCCGATCGGACCGACAAGGCTTTTTTTTTCACTAACGAGCGCTGTTATGTGATGCTACTGTTTTCAGTGCTTGGAAATTATGAAGAGCAAATATCTTTTCTCGTGTTTCTTTTTATTTCCGCTTATACATTGATCCCTCGGTGGTGCAATATAGAATTCTTAGCAGTAGTGTATCCAGGGTGAGTGTTTAGGGGGTCCGGGCCCCTTAAGAAATTCCGACGTATTCATAAAATTCTAAATTTAGGAGTAATTATGGATATTTCCATATACGTATATACAAATCCTGGATTCCCGAAAGAAACTGGTGGACTCCACCGAAACGAAATTCTGGACATGCGCCTGATTCTTAGTGTTATTGTGTTAATGCATTTGTAAGGATTCTTTCCAGAAAACGTACATCGAAATTCATGATCACCAAAAATTCTTCCTATGTATTCATTTTTGAATTATTGTCAGTTTCTCTTGAAATTCTACAAACCATTAAAAAATATGGAGAACACATTCAGTTAATGTGTTCAGTTTCTACAAAAAAATGCCAATATTGTTTCCTCTTTTGTATACATTTGAAATATTGCGGGGGGGGGGGGTAACACACCAAAACATATAAGGAAATCTACACTTTCTATATTTCCAATTTGCATGAAAATTAACTTTAATTTCCACCCTAAAATGAATAAGCAATGTTTATTTTAAAAACTCTGTAAATAATGTTGTTACATAACTCTAAGTTTATAGGTGTTTATAAAAGAATAGCTGTCAGACCGATCGGTCATACAAAAGATGACTACAAATTGGCATTTTTCGGTCGCATCTATAACAAAATAATGAGATTGAGGTTGCAACACTGACTGTTTCTTTACTCTTTCAGATATAAGACGCATAAATATTTGCATTGCACATGGATAGCTGGCACCTTTTTCCTCTTGTAGCGCTCAAGCGGAAATCCACAGGGTTAGCAGTTGTTGGTCCGATTTAATTGGCAATTGATATTTTGTCTAACAGTCTTTTGCTGGTCCGATCGGACTGCCCTGGAAGCTAATTGAAAGGAACATTTTCTTATGATACAAATAACTACCCTGCGACGTATTTCAGCAATACACTACATATTATGTGATTGATTTAGTGAAACTGAAATGCATGAAACTAACTGAAACTTATACGACCAACATCACCTCAATATTGGACTGGTTGCATACATTCCAGGGTTGACGCGAAACCAAGTAGATTTTCTTCAGAGTTTTAATTTCTTTGGAGTTCCAGACTCCTCGTTTCTACCGAATGATAGTCGAGTAAAAAAGTAAAGGACAAATCTCTGGTTCCCTGAGAGGTGAAGTATTCTATTCTGTAAATGATAGACTTATAGAAGCAACGGGATGGAAGTAAAAATGGAAAATAAAATATAATGTTAACTTTTACGTTTACAACACAATATAATATGGGGAAACAATGTTAATATGTTTCACGTATATTTCATATCAGTGCCTTCGGTGTAAACAAAAGAGTGACGCAAGAATTCTACTCACAAAAGAAGTTATATCCATTTTAGGAGTGACTTTCTTTGTGTCACTATGGCCGAAGAGTTTCCTTTGTAATAAAATTAAGAGAATTAGTATCCTCGCATCTGCCATAGTGACACTAAGAAAGTAGCACTGAGTCACTCTTCCCTTTACACCGAAGAAGTTTTTTTTACTGATATCACTAATTTTTTATTTTAAATAAAAGTGCATAGTCTTCATACAAAAGGTCGATTTTGCACCATGGTAGGCTCCGTATCTCGAAAACGGTAACTCCTATTAAAACTAAGCATTTTCTACCCTAATGGGGTCCGCAATTGACCCCCCAACCCACCTGGTACCATCCATTTGGAACTAAAGCTAAAAAGGAAACATACTTTTCGATAATTTTTGAAAATTCTGTGATTGGGATAAAAATGTGATAATTTTTGACCTCCTTCACCGAGTTTGACCTGTGATACACTGTTTGAAAGGTATTGAAGCGTAGATTACGATCCCGCATTTTTTGGCCACCTATATGGTCTGGGGTCAGTGCTATCATCAGAAATGTCAAATTTGATTTTTTCGTTAGGGGGTCACAGGGAGACCCTACCGACCCAAATTTCTTTCTGTGTCTTTCAAATGCAAGTTCAAACTTCAAAATCGTATTTATAGTTCGCTAGATCCGAAATTAGCTGTATATATGGGAGTGCCGCTAACAGACTCGTTTGTGAGCGTCACTCGAAGAACTACCGTTCTTCGTGATCATATATAAAAGATGAAATCAAACTTTTTTTAAGAACGAAAGTCAATGGCACTCGCATTCTTTTGCTTTTGAGTCCTTCACTTAATTTCGGGAGGAAGCAAACAACACTGGTCTACAAATTTTGTTCTACCAAACTTTTATGATACAGGTAATAGAGTGTAATTACAAACCAAGAAAAAAGCTAACTACACTTAAGATTTTTTTGTTATATAAACCTATATACACTTCTCGCTTGTTAAAAAGCAACACTAAGAAGGAAAGAAGGTAGCAGCCCCAAATTTGGCAGATAGATACCGTAAGGTACAAATGATCAAACTTACCACTCTGTGCGATTCGTGGGAATGAAGCGACATCGGAACAGCACTGCCGAAGCTCAGTAGCCTGTGGGCCCACCATGGGCGTTCAGAACGGCTGTAATGCGGCAAGGCATAGAGAGGATGAGCCTTTGGATGCCTTCAAGGGGTATGGTAGGCTATGCGTCTTTGACACGATACCGCAGCTTATGAATTGTGACTGGAGAGTTCGTTGGTGTGAGAGGAGTTGAGCAATCATGGACAGATCTGTTCAATTGCTAAGAGATCAGGTGAACGCGACGACCAACGAAGCAGGGTAACATTGTGTCCAGTCAGGAAGGCTAGGACATCACGCGTTAATGCGGCGGCGCATTATTTTGCTGTAATAATGGTCCCCAGCAGGGTCAGCAGTAAAGGGAACACAGCTGGGTTCAACACATAGTCGATGTACCGTTGGTTGGTCACATATTCTGAAATGCGTAGGAGACACGAACAGCCACGGAATGCAATGGCAATCCACAGCATAACACAGGTGCCCACTACGTAGCAGAGGTTAAAGAAAATCAGTGAGCATTTTCAGTTACAATTTGTAAAGGTTACATATTACCATATCGCCTTATTTCTGCCCTTATGAATCACTCTGAATATTAATAGCCATATTTCGTGACTGAAAATGCTTTAAATATGTTTAGATTTATTGTAATTATCACATAACATACACTTCATAATAAATATCCAAATTATCAATTATTCTCTACTGGTTTCCTGAAGCAGATACTTTCGATGACGTATATTTGGAAGATCCATGAAATATCACTAAATTAACGAGTTTATATAAGTTAGATAACATCTCTTTGGATTATTTTGATTAAATATATTCAGATAATTCTAATAATAGATGTCTAGAATGTTAGGATAGCAATTTATTGTATTGTTTGGATGACAATTTTCCGAAATATCGAATTACAGACAGAGTAAACCGGATTATCAATACTATAATCTACAATTATCTATCTATATATATACTTCAGCTTAGGTGATGCGATGAACTGTAAGTAGATAATTCTCTCTATGTCCTTATCTATTTATCTCTCTATCTACTAGATAAATAAGTAGATTCTCTTTGTTCTATTTTTCTCCATTTGTTCTCAAACAATTCTGGCAAATCGTGTTCTGTACATGACAGACAAAATGTGTTGATTTTTGTGTTGTTTTTTCTAAAAAATACCAGAAAACAACCGCAATTCAAATTAATTTCCTGTTTAGTTTTTCTCTTAATTTTCAATTCACTATTCACAGTACGAAACCTATTTTCAGATGGTTTGCGGTTATCTTTTGTTTTTTTTTCGTTATGTTTGATTTGTACTCATTAATGGCGTTGGGAACATTGTATTTAAGTTGATGATAATAATAATGTAATGAAAGGCATTGTTTACATTTCAGAGACATTATGTTGATGAGTGTTTATTTTATAAATATTGGAAGTATGACGTCAAACAGTACTAAATGAGTAGGTTGAGACGATAACAATAAAAACAAATATTGTAATAAAAACTTTTTGTTTTTACAGTTTATGTTATAAGTGATACTGAGAAATGTTGCTGATTGTGGATATTTTTCAGCCAGCTTCCTGGGAAAAGAATCAGAATTCTGATTAAACTAACAGAACTTTCAGTTTTCAAGAACAGTCTTGTATTATACGGATTTATTTTAAGAGACAACATTTTTCTTTTGTTCTTGTTGTTTTCACTTTAAACGCTACAGCACGTACAACGGTATAAACCGAACAGAACACAATGGAACTGAAAAAGCATATAAACAAAATATAACAGTAGTGTTTAAGGTATATCATAGCATATTGTTTGTAACACAGGCAAATATACAAAGACAAATTGAAGAAGGATGTTAATTTAATGTTATGGATGTACCAATAATCTAAGCTGCAGATGTTGCTAAAGCCATACAAAAATCAGAAGGCTAGTTCACGTATTAGGCCTGATAAAATACCGAATTATATAGTTAAGGGATGTAGTTGGGTATCTAGCCAACAAATTATCCATTGTTTTTAACAAATCATTTCAGGAAGGCCACTTCCCATCAGAATGGAAGCAGGCCTTAATTGTTCCTATATGCAAAGGTATCATCAGCTCAGCTATATAAAACTACAGAGCGATATCATCCCTGAATATACCTTTGCGAGAGCATTTGAAACTATTATAGCTTCAGAATTGGAATTTAATCTAATTATTCACGAAACTCAACATGGTTTTATGAATGGTAAATCACTACGCATCAACCTCTTTCAAGCTACTAGTTTTAGAAAACGGAATATATCAAGAAGAAATCAGTGCGAAGTTATATTTTGATTTGTCGAAGGTATTCGACACTGTTTATCATTATATCCTTTTAAACAATTTGGTCATATATATTAAAAGATTTTCTTCTGTTTAACAGAATTTTTCAGGTTAAAACAATAATCTTTCATGCAAAGAATCATTAGGTAATGGAATACCACAGGGTTCACTATTGGGTCTATTGTTATTTAATATATTTATTAATGATTTATACATACAGATAAAATATGCCATACTACTATTGTATGTTGATGATTTTAAATTGTTTTGTATAATTACAAGTAATTCAGATACGGGTAAAATGCTGGAAGACATTACAAACGTAGAAGAAATGGTGTATTGTAAACAAAATGAAAATTATACTAAAAAGCAAACTTTATCTTGTATAACCATAAAACAAAGTACATAGTCAACATTTAACAATGTGTAAAATGGTTAATAAATTCAATAATACAAAGGACCGAAGCGTTTCTTTCGATTACAATATGACACTTAGTACACATTTGAGAGTCATTGTTGCTGAATATAAAAAATGATTGGATATCTGTTTAACCAGTGGTCAGATATTTCTTCTAAGCGTTCGTATGTTACTTTATATAAAGTAATGGTGAGAGTTAAAATTGAATATGTTGTACTTGTCTGGAATATGAACACCAAGATCATCAAAGATAAACTTGAAGCTATTAAAAAAGGTTTTATAAGAATTCTGTGATAAATTCGGAAAACAATACTACGGTCTTAGTAATGAATATTGGTGTCAATATTTAGGCCTTGTACCCTTGTACATGAGAAGTTATGAAATTGCGTGTATTATGGTACGAACTGTGAAGATTCGCTGAAGTTCTTTCCTCATTTCGGAGCTCGGAATATTCCGTAATTTTCCGTAGTTCCGATATTCCGGAAGCCAACATTTTGACATTATTACATTCCGGATTTCCAATTTTCTAAAATTACATTCTGGAATTCCTATATTCCGGAATCACATAAAATGGCATTCCGATTCTGGAATCCATATTTCAAATCCGGAATTCCCTATTCCGATCATCACCAGGTACTACGATCTTTAAGACATAGAGCTCCACGTTATTTGTGGCAATATACACGAAAGCAGCATGTGTTTTATGGCAACTGTCGTGAAGATAACGCTTTAAGGGATTACAAGTGATGTTCAATTAAACATTGACCTGTTGTTATAAAAGAAAACAACCTTAGTTCCTGTTTTACAATTTCACCCTTGAAAGTAGTCAACTATGCAAGGGACTCACTGCTCCAACGTTTGTCTCATTGCTTTGAAAGTTTCCTAGAACACGTTTTCCGGGAGCTGCGTAAGCTTCCTAACGTAGTTTCCTGAATCTTCTCTATTGTTTATAAACGACGTCATTTCACCTCAATTTGTGATGTAGGAGAAGGGCCGAAATGGTCAAATATGAAGAGTAGGCGTGCTACAGTTCCCTCGTGTTTCCCTTATCATTGCGGATAAAGGACATGTGAACCACTAGTGGCGCTGGGGTCGACCCATACAGTCTCTCTTTTTCTACTTACTTTTCAAGCTTCATTCCAAATTTCATTCACGCAAACGCACGCAGATTGTTGAACGTTTTTCACTTTAACGTTTTTATACA
>JAGDQP010034797.1:0-11344 GCA_022664845.1 Lepisma saccharinum | reverse complement strand
AACATGGAGTGTTGTTCCCCTCTATCAGAATTCCGAGTTTGGATGTAATAGGTCGAGCCGTTGTTGTGTAATTCGTAAAAATTCTTTTTCTTTTTTTTTTTTTAAAGTACCGTAACCATGGAAATCACATAACGTTTCGTTAATACTTTATAAATCTTCTCCATCACAACCACTATCAATGTACACAAATATATTGGTGATCATCAGTCTAAAAACTTCGGAAATGATTCATTTCAAAAACGTATAGAGGGAACGCGTAAATAAACGCAAATAAATGTAATGATATATCATAAAAGATATTACAGAGAAAAAATAAAAGTAAAAATATCCTTATAAAAGATATATTATTATCAGTATTAATTTAGCAAGTGTTTTATAACAGTATATTAAAAAAAAATTGAAAGTTGATCATTAACGGTATTTGCACAATATTTTTAAAGCATTTAACATTGAAATTAATATTTTAATTGCCTAAACTACTATCCAGTTTTGTCATACTACATGGTAAGAATTTCCTGACCATTCAATGAAACAAAAAAAGAAAAAAACACTATGTCGTCATCTGGAAAATAAACAAGATAACAAATAATATTTAACGTGAAATTGTAACAAAGGGACGATTAACATGATTTAAGTTCTTAGTTCTAGTATAATCAAAAAGAATTAGAATAATCGCCGTAAAATCCTCCCTTTATTATTTTTATTTCTGCAAATTAATAAATTCAAAAGATATTTTTAAACTTTTGTAAAATAGGTCAGGCGGTACTGATGAAACTCTAAACTTAAGTTGTGTGTTGCAAGGAAGTCATTTCTAGTTAAGATATTTGATAGCCCACGAGTCATGTCGTCATAGGCCAGGTAGTCAAATAACTTCGCTAATACTAAGTTCTTTAAACATTTGTCGCTTCATATCACGAAGTTCAATAATTACTATCTTGTGTGTTTCACAAAAAATTCGAAGAATGTATTTCCGTTTATCAATTTTCAAAATTCACAAAAAGTGGGAGCGAGTTCTGTGCCAACTCTTAATTTTAGACTTTTCCCTTTGGTTGTAATTTTTTTCATTTGATACATACACATAGTGTGAGCCGTGACGTTGCGAGTCTTAATCTGCAGTTAGATCTACCCTAATTTATCATTTATTTGACGTTAACTACTTGCTTCATCGCATAAAATAGTGATAAATGTAGGACTTGCGTTGAGAACTACACATTAACTCATCTCAAAGAGGAACCTGCTCTCAAAGTGGAATCTGCTCAAAGACGAACTTGTGTAAATCAGAAACTTGGGCAAAACGGAAAATTACTTTAATCTTTGATGATTTCGCGTTTTCTTTGTAAAATTGCCTCAAGTTTCCGTTCACAAATACAAACTTGTCACATCTGTATTTGTACCCTAGTATTGCCATCAACTTTGCCAATGGTTACTACTCATTTCAAAGGAAGCGTAATCTCCCGTGACTATCTTGGAGAGAGAGGGAACTCAAATCAACAATGACCTCTAGGTGGCCGAGAGGTTAATATGCTGACTATCCGTGTGCATGGTTACACGTTCAATTCCTACCGGGATCCATTGAACGGAGTTTCTCAGTACACACTTTACCAAAAGTTGTAGGTCCTTAGAAGTTCACCAGTTCGTTAGGATTTTACTAAGCATTCACTGAAACTCAAATCAATAAACTTGATGCTCTAGTCTCTACAAATACACATCAACACAACGACCACTTCGATGTGAGTTTTCGTTTCGTTGTCATCCTATCCCAGACAATAAGTACGTCCACGCAACGTTTATGGGAAGGAGCTTTAATTCTAAGCTCGAAAGCAAAATCGAAACCTATTTGTAGTAATCCTCCCCTCCACCTATATAAGATATATTTATTCCCTTCCTTTCTTTAAAATTCGAACTATCTATTTCTCTTCCCATAACCTAGTTATCTTTTCAACACAGAAATATTAAATTATCCCATTCCTCACCATTTACACGAAATTCATTCGTCATTTTATACATTTTTTTGTTTATCTCAATTGATATGAACGTCCTAAACTAATTTGTGCGGTCCTAAGGACGATCTCAACAGTTTTTTGGTAAAGTGGGCTCTGAACCACCCCATTCAATATATTCCGACAGAACATGAACTAGTGACCACACGCATTATACAGTAGTCTCTGTTTTTCCTCTCGCTTGATCTGGATGCCTTGTCTTCCGTCTTTCGTTGTTCAATATGGCGGTGTGACGCCTTTCCCTTTAATGTATCTTATTATCTTGTGAACATGCCTTAGAGGCGAAAACTTGCTATTTCTTTACACTGTATTTACGTGTGAATCTCGTTTCTCTCTAACTATCTTATACTAAGCCCCATTTCTTCAAGTTCAATAATAATTATATCATGAGTGACAATTGATATATAAATTCTAACTTTGGCTGTTGCATTGTTACTGAAAAACTAAAACCTAACTTCGTGCTCCGTGTCACACATAAAATACGTTCACGTAGATCTTTCCTTCACTCACGCCAAACTATAAATTCTAAGTGAATCTTTCTCCAAATATGCTCTTTTGATTGCTCTTTCTTCTTGAAAACAACATAATTTCAATTACAGTAAAATCAACAGAAACGAGTCAGAAAAAGGAAAATAATATAGTAAAATCATCTTCTCTTAGGAATGAATCCGTGATTTAAGTTACAGAAGACGAATGCAACAGTAAAGAATAGAAAGACAGAAATAATGTGACTGAAAGGGTATCTTCAAAATAAACACAGCATTTTCAAACAACTTTCAGAAACACATATTCTCTACAATTTTAGTACTATTCTAAGTGTTTGTTCTCTACATCTCTTCAAATTCAAAGACTGAATCTTCCGTAAACTTGCGTTAATCGATGACAAATTAAAGTCAAGGGTTTTATCCCTTCAAAACTGACTTTCCTGCCGTGCAGAACGAATTCCAAGGAGACAAAGGTCATTCTGTAATGCTAGGAGAAACAGAATATTTATACATGGCGACACAACAGAATGACAAGGAAATTAAAAATTGTAAATAGTTACCAGCGTCAGCGGAAAAAAAATTTTATGAATTGTTGCTTCATTCAGAAAGTGAGGAAAAACGAGACTATGCATTGATGTTCTAAATTATTTAGTGGTTCATGAAATAGTATTGCTTAAAGAATTAAACGCTTTTAGCCAAAGTCATTTCAGTGCAAAACAGCACTCTTTCCCCTCTGACTTTAACGAAACATAAGATATGTTACCCAACATAGAAGCCACAAACAATAAATAATCTTACACAAAATAAACATTCAATTTCCCAAGGCTGATCATCGCCCTTAACTGTTCGACTAATCAACACTCTTAAGTCTGAGCACACTTGATCATCCTCATTCAAAATCTTCCTCTTCTCCAAGTGTAGTCTTTTCTTCCATCTTCTTTCTCCAATTGCAGTGTAGTCGAATTAGTTAAGGTTAAGTTAGACAACGCAAAGGATATCGCATGCACAAATCACTTATGGCTAGGACACATTCAAGTGCGGGAATCATAACATATTTCCTCAAGCTACAGTAACAAAAGTCAAATTTACTAATAAGAGATATAGTTTTTATTTACTCATTCTTGTCATAGTGAGCCACCTTTCAGGCTTCTTAACAGTATATCAAATGTCTCGGTGTTACCCATATGGGTAGACTCTTTACTCTACCCAACACAATATCTTTGAGTAACTTGACTTACTGACGAATCACAATTTTTAAATAGCTCCTATTAAGTGTCTATCTCTACACCATGGCCCTCACCATAACTTTTCGCTTATATTTTTTTTTCTTTCCCCGATAGCGCATATCCAAAGTTACTATCTCAGTCTTCTTTCCTGTTTCATGTTTCTTAGCTACCGTTCTCGGCTCTACTTCCTCCAGAGTCTCAAATTCAAATGCTAAAGGTTTATCCACATCTTCAACCTCCTTACCATGCTGCACCTCCTTATTATGTTGCACTGCCTCATTCGCTACCTGTTCCGTATCATAGATAACTTGCTCATTATCAATGTCACACGGCCTTTCTTTATTCTCCTGTTCTTATTTCTTCTCCAACTCCCCTATCGACTCTTTATTCCTTTTTACCACTACAGTGTTAGTGAGATTCAAAGATTTCTCATATTCTGAGTTCCATGTGGTCTGTGTTGGTATATCTTTTGTAGGTGCTATTTCAAACTCTTTTAAGTTTACATTAGATGTCTTAGGATCACATTTTTGTGTCGCTGACAGTAATGGTTCAGGAAGTATCTCTCTCTTGCTTGCTAATTAACGTCACCCAATTCTAATGTCAGCGATCCATGAACTAAATTATCTTGAAATATTTCTTGATCCATTGCTATGAAAGACTATCATCTGTTTGTGGTCGAGGTCTATTATACTGAAACTTCTTAAATGCATGTAGGCCTTAATGTGTAATAGATCCCTGATTAAACTTCTGTTCAATATCGTGGCATCGTTGCTCCCAAATTAATGTATAATAAACCAAATTTTGTTTCAATCTCAACAGTCTGTCCTGGAGTAAATTCACCCTGTCCACCTGAACACAATCTACAACAGTCTCAAAAAGATTATTCGAACCCATTAATCTCTTGTTCCATTCTGGCATAAAATATTAGGATCTTCTTGTCCTATGATGAGATATGACAGTTCTTCTGAAATAATGGCAAAAGTAATGTCATTATAGCTTTGTTGATCTTTTACTGTAATCGTTATAGTGCCAAGAACTTTAATTAAACTGGAATTGATAGATTGCGACACCGTTGTTCTTTTATCATACTTCTGATCTAAGTCAAGATCTTGAACTGTCTGATAAGATATGATATTATAACAAGATCCGCTGTCTAAAGTATCGATAAAAAAACATTTTGTCTATGTAAAGGGTTAACTTGGGTATCAGAAATTGAGCTTTTGTGTGAAATTCATTGTCATTTACTTTTGTTAATAAAAGTACATCGTCGACCCTCATCGTGTTTATGCCTTCAACAACGAACTGTAAACTTTTATATTCTGGCGCCACTACATGTACTTTGGAGCTATTTTTAGCGTTAACGGCATTACATATTCCTGCTTGTTGATAGTATTCAAACGCGCCAAATTGCATACAGTTTGCTTTGAAAGCAGGGCAAGCTCCTACTTTGTAATGCCTTAAGCATCCACAACAAATTTTAGCTTTTTTTCTAAATGTTGACTGTATCCGTGCATTAGTATCTGATTGTTGGATGTAAAGTAAATATACTTGTTGCATTCCGTCTACATGCGGTAACCTTGTTGTCAACGACGTGGCATCCTTCTCAGCCTGTTCAATGCTTATCGAGTATCTAACGCTTTCTGTAATGTTAAGTCATGCTCGGATAATAAACGCTTTCTAATATTCTCGTTCGCAACGCCAAATACCAATTGATATCTTATCATAATTTCTGTAAACGTTCCATACTGACAATCTATAATATTTTTCTTTAAATCACCTACATAATCTTGCACTGACTGGTACAATTTCTGTAGACGGTGGCGAAAAGCAAATCTAGAGACTATTTCATTAACCTGTTCTACAAACATCTAAAAAGGCAATTCTTTTAATTCCGTATACTTCTTATTAAAGACTGGAATTGGAGCAGTAGCATTATGTGGAGCTTCGTATGCTTTTGGTATTATTACCGAAATCAACGTACAAGCTTTTTTCTTATCTTCTATATTTTTGGTTTCACTATAGCATTCGAACTGACCCATGTACATATGTATGTTTCCTTGTTCTGGATCGTATGCTTCTAAAGATGATACTTTAGCTGCCATTCCGACTTGACTTCCTTACGACTGCGACAATTGTTATCTTCTGTTAATAAGCAGTCAATCTTCAACATAAATCTATAAAACCTAATCTCAATTATTAGAACTATATTAGGCTAATACTCTGTAAACATACTACCAGACCCTCATGCAGTTTATGTGCTCCCATCCTAACTAGCTGACAATTATATGTAATATGATAGAGCTATCTATCAATTATATTAGCATAATCTTATTCTCAATGGTTCCAGGAGAGAACCCTATGTTGTACCTTATACCTTTTCTCTAACGCGGCTGTGGGCGCGGAATGAACCGAAAACACGATGCTGAAAATAAAGTAATTAATTAATACAAAAAAAAAAAAAAAAAATGGAAACGAAAGAAATAGCTTCCTGCCTTATTTCTTACACTAGTTGGAGTTACGAATAGGGGTTAATTAACTACTTCCTGCCTTATTTCTTAGACCAGTTGGAGTCAAGGAATAGGTTATACTCTCCCCTACCTTATTTCTTAGACTGGAGAGAGCCAAAGGATTGTGCAATCTGCCTTATTGCTCAGACTAATTGCACTAGGAAAGGTCGCCACCTACCTCATTTCTTATACTAGTACAAACCAGTTATTTGGTTGATGACCCCTTACTGCCTGATTTCTTAGACTAGTCGGAGCCGAGAATAGTGCCGCCTGCCTTATTTCTTAAACTGGTAAACACTAAGATGGTAATTAGGTAGGTAAAATGGAATTCAAAGAGTAGACGATAATAAATGACATCTAAAGAGTAATTATGATAAATCACTTCAAAGGTAAAAATAAAAAAAAAGATCAGAGATTGAGAATGACAATAGATATATTGGTGGACAGTTTCCAAGAAAGGAATATCAAGCAAAAGAGCTTGATGTGTTTCGGCTCGTAGAACCGAAATAACTGAGCTCCTGGCAAGCTGCGACGTATTATATTCTTACGGTCAAGACTCGGTAATCCTCGGATCGTGACGTCATACCACCGAAGTCACTCTTTTGCACGATTCAGTTACATTTACATACACATACCATTACAATGCTTTTCTGCTGATTAGAATTTTATCGATCAAAGGTGCGCACGAGATTGTTAAAAGAATTTTATGATTCAATTGTACGCACAGGATTTCCAAAAGAAATTATCCAAAATAATGAAGTTATATAAAATAATTCAGGGCGGCATAAGTGACAATATATAACATGCAACAAATGAACATTGAACAAGATGTGAGGGACGTTACAACTCAATACTTTATTCCACTAAAACCGTACACTAATTCCATCATATAGTGTAACTACCATCTGTTTATTATTTTCCATGCCGACCTGCTCATTCATCTCTTGAAACAATCAGAATTAAAATCAATATAATATTCCAGTTTCTCTCATTCTTGAAGGAAAAGGCACATTGCTTGAAAATTAAACACTTTTAGCCAAATTCATTTCAGTGTAACACACCAATAAGTTTGATTTGTTCCTTTTGCCTATCTTTACTCACAATCAATTAGAACATCAAGATATTCCGTTTGGATTTGCTGAGAACCTGAAACTATACTTCAGTCTAACGGCCAATCTAGTTGGTGAGAAAGGAATTAATACACACAAATAATAGCATTCATCTCTCTCTCTGAAAGTAAAAATGTTTTATTTGATAAATAATTCTAAACTTTGGAAGTGTCATGATGTTCAAAGTTGTTGAAGAAACGATACCAGGAAGTTAAATAAAGGTTTTCCGTGTCTTTGTGCTTTATAAAAATTACTCAATTTATGGAAATAATTGTGCAATAAATAGAAAAAAGTTACGTAAATGACTTTGCATAGCAAACACACGTATTCCCCAAACATTTAACTTGTTAAGTCGTTGTTGCGTGATGAAAGATGAATTTTACCTTGTAAGTGTTAAAATGTATTAACATAAATACGTTGAAAAAAGAACAAGAAAATTTCTCGTTCAACCTTTCTGTAGCTACTACCGGTGATAGTTTTAATATAACTATATTCTGGTCCTTTAGCACCTGATGGAGCTTGATGGGATCAAACGAAATAGCGTGAGATACGTTCTTTTTAACATGTCCGAGTAGACTTCTTTTATTTTATTAGAAAAGGCTAGATGGTGACATTTCGTGTTTGCATAATGAATGAATAAAATATTTGCTTCAAAAAGATGTTTCCAGCTTAATGTGCCTATTGTTATTAAATTCACATGATTAGGAAAATGTTTTGCATTATAGTTGAAAATCTTTACTCGGTCTTACTTAATTTTAGTTAACAATACAAGGTTGAGACAAAATTAAGGATGTAAATCACCATTGCCATCCTTAAACTTCATTATCATGGATCTATTGCACAAATTGATGATTCTCATCAATTGATTATAGTTCGCGGTTTGTAACTAACTGTACTCTTAACGATGGGCATTCTAAATTAGCAGTAATATATATATGTGAACATAATACATATTTATCATGTAAATACATAAAATAACGTCGAAATAAACATGAAATATTTCAAGTAAAAATATTGTATGAGTCATGACGAAATCATAAGGTTTAGTTTTTTAAACCTTTAATGGTTTTTCTTGCTATAATTGCAAGAGCTCAGCTTTCGGATTCACTTTGAGTTCATTCTCGAAGAAGTGGCATAATATTAACGATGAATAGATAAAAGTAAAATAATGATAAACGTGAAAATAAAGGTTATATATCTATTATAGAGCATCAGCTATATCGTGTTTTCTGCCGTGAAGAGGAACATCTCCTGGAACAAGTGTTGCCAGTCTGGGACGATATAAGAGTGACATTATTTTGGCTGTTCCTTGCATATCTGCTCAAATAACAGTGGTTGAAAAACAAATCCTTTATATATTGAGCAAACCTTTATTTTCCAAATTCAATTCTAATGGAATTGTAGAACAGAGTAACTATCAAGGGATTTATTTTTCAAAAGTTTCTAAAGGGTCTGAAGAAAAAAAAAATAAATAAATTTCATTTCTTAATTACTAGCATATGTACTAAAATATTTCCGAATAAAAAAAAAAATGTTGAAGGGTCTATATTTCCCTCATCTGCATCTTTGAAAAACCATTATCAAAAATTGACCTGAAAAAAATAAATAACTTAAAAACCTAGGAATTTCGTTTCCTCGAAACCATTAAGAAATCTTTTACTGTATACAAAGAATATTACACAAACACAGATGAGTTTGCTGGCGTTTATAAAATAAAATGTAAATACACAGATTTGAATATCGATTCACATAATTTTTCCACATCCCTGAAAAACTGTGTTACAGATTCCGGAAATAGTATTATCGATTTTGGTCTCTTAAAAAGTTTTGTTTAAATTCCTCGTATACATGTCGAATGAATTAAGGTGGTAACTCGAAAATGAACCCATAGCTGGCGCCTCCACCAAATCTTTGGCAGGTTGTTTTGTCTTTAGTCAGAGTTTTCTTGTAAAACTCTGTGACAAATCTGCACACGGGACGGCTTAGCGTTGTTTAGATAACGCTGACTTCATCAGACCTGTGGCAAAGCCCCGGTGTAATTGCCATACCGGTTCTTACTAAATTTCACGAGAAAATTATAAACGATAACTTCAAGGCGTTACCACAGCTCTAAAGAAGTGTTGCCAAGAGTCCCAGGTCAGTGACTCGTTAAGAGTTAAACTTAATGATCCGGTAGGTAGACGATGCTTCGGCGTTGCAACTCATTAACGTAAAGCTGTAAAGAAAACTTAACGCTAACAGTCTACCAAGTATAAGTATATCAAGTTCGTACTTGAAATTTAAGAACCAAATCCTTTCGCTTTCTTGACTTTATCTTATTCTAGAATATTCGTGGGGACACTTTCATGTTAACGGAAAAACGCAAGATTTCCAATATAAAGTTTATTTACAAATTAAAGAAAAGAAATACACACACAAAATTACAAGTGATGCAACATATTAATCAGCTGGATTTGTAAAAAAAAAAAAGGAAAGTTGACATTTAGCAAAATTACCATAAAGGATCGATAACTATCGTGATGCCTCTTTCGTAGAAAGTCCAATAATATGACATGACTATGAGCGCGACATTAATAAGGTTTATCACTCACCTGAAAATAACGAAGACAGTGTTCTAGTCTTGATGATCACAGAGAAGAGCAGAGCTAAACTTCGACTCCGTCTTCGACTTAGCTATTTTTCGGGAGGTGGGAGTATTTATACTGTATGTAGGACGAGTACCACACCTCGGAAATGGTGGGTGCATTACATGTTCTTTGTTTTTCCAGAGCCTTCTTTTGCTGTAATCATTGACGTGGATAGAAACGTGACTTGATTTCTGCGTATTAATTTTGTTGTTTTGACATTTTGATACGACTGTTAATTCCGTTTTAGATGTTATCTTTTGTTTACTTGTTGATAATTACGGATTATTTTTGCTGAGGAAAGTTGCTCATCTTCCGAGTGATTAGTGCTTTACAGGAAATAATAGGCGGATCTGTGTGGTTTTGTATCTTGTCAGAAGCGCAGTTTGTAACCACAATTATCGATCAATTTCGCCTTAAGGCGAAATTGACGTCGTCGAGGTTTCAACAGGTTTCCTGTTTCTGAGCAATAGTTTTACCTTGAACAACCATGAATAACCATGGCTGTTATTGTTGCTATGTTATGAAATCATCCTCTTATCCTGATTTATCATAGACTCGAAGATAAACAAGTCTTCAAGCAAAAATGTAAATCCGAAGTGAAATGTTTGCTCCTTTTTTTTTTTTAAGCAAATAAATGCAATAATCAAAAACTGAAGTAAAATAAAATTGCTAATTAATTTAGCAAGTAATTATTTTTGAGTGCAGCAGGACTATGGACCCTTTCTCGGGAGAATGATTAATTCGATGCACATTGTTAAAACCAACTTGCATAGAAAGTTTTGTATCAATATCTTTTAAACATAGGGCAGGTCATCCATATTGCAATGACATAAAAATCAAAGCTTCAATCATAGTTTTCTCGAAACGTAACTTTTGCTGATGGGCTCTTTATCAGGCTACCGCCTCAATTATTATTCATAAGGCTACTAATAAAACAGATAGACCAGCTTTTGAAAGTTCTGGATTACTACATCTACGTAGCGACTACGTGCAGCATTTAAATTTTCACGAACCCCGCTCACACTAATCGTACTTACTATCTCTCCTTCAAGAAATGCTTTCTTCACTTATTGCTGGAGTTGGATTCGTAGAGAAGGACCTGTGCCACGTCTGAATCCCCTTCTATAACTGCATTTATAAAAGTATATATATACAGTATATATATTATATCTTTACAGTATAGTAGGTAGCTGGCTGGATGTCGCCTTTAAATATAGGTCTACTATTATGTAGCTTTTCTTTAGACAGAAAAAAACATGGTATGCTTTGGATATTGTTCAGTTATTATAACCTCAAGATATAATATATAACAGAGAAAATATAACAATTGTAAAAATAACATAGAAGTGGTTTATTTGCGGTTTTCTAAATTTATACTTAGGGGCCACAT
>JAGDQP010034796.1:0-19913 GCA_022664845.1 Lepisma saccharinum | reverse complement strand
GTACTGGATCACTAGAACGCATTACAAATGAAGTCAGATCATAACTCAAGGTATAAACTGTAAGTAAAGTGGACTACGCAGCGAGAAAATACGTAAACATGTGAGTGAGAACTGAAAGTATTGTATATTTACGATTAAACCGAAAATTGACCAAAAGAAAAGTGTTAATGTTTCCTCTGGATTCCTACTTTAGATTGTAATCGATCACTCCAGTCTCCTTAGGTAGAGTTGAATGCTATCCATACGATGTTGCATTGTTTTCTTTTCTTGCCTTATCGTGTTTGACTCTTAAAAATATTTCCTCGGAGGAAATAACAACGTTTCGGCTAATCTCGTCAAGTCTGGTGGATAACATCCCTCGGCAATCACATTTTTCGAAATCAGTGGGAGGAACGGTAGCGGCTAGGACCTTAGCCTGGTGTAACTGATGAAATATTAGTCAGGATGGTCGGCAGCGTGGTTTGAACTTACGTGAATCCCCACTGCTGATCCGAAGTCCGATAAGTTATCACTGGCTACGTATCTTGTTTTGTTTTGTTGGACATGGGTCATCCCATTTGGTAGGAGATAGTTCGCTTTACTATAATTGTTTCTCAGTGTGGAGCCTCTCATTGCCAAATAACATCTTAGCTAGGATGAACTGCCATGTAGACGAGATAACGCACGGATGGGAGCAACTTTAGCTAATGATATACGATGGTTAATATATAATTTATCGTTTCATATCTCAGTACTCACATTATATCTTTAACAGATTGAAATTGAAGCGTTACTATCTCGCATTATTAATGTCCTATTGTTAGAAAGCATCATTTTTATGTTTAGTATCTGGGGAGTATCGGAAGTTTAGCCTTGAATTACTTCTAAATACTTTTGAACACACTATGAAGAAACGTAAATAAATCCTTGAACATTGTAATATTTATTCTTTCACATGTCATCCTATATCCACAAATACAGTTCACATATGACAGTGTACTTCTAGTAAGTTTACCACTCAACAACGTCATAAAACATATTACCTTTGAAAGTTTCCAATAGCTTTTTAACTACTATGTTAATACGTACAAATCGTGTCCTCTTATCATCTCACAGATATGTCACTTTGACCACACATTTCATGTGGGTTAAAATATTATAACTAGTGCGACATCACTCGTATCTTAAAACCACCATTGAACTCTGAGAAACTATAACGATGGTCATTCTCAGATGCTTTTCAATCACAGACTATAAATAGGTTAAAAAAAGGTAAAGCTATCCCCTGTGCGATATGCACGCGCCGCGAACGGCGCATGGGGGATGTGTAGGTAGCGCTCCACATTTTCTTGACCTACGATACTAAATTTGGTGAGGTGGTTAGTCCCACACTCGACCGCCTTTACCTTCCCAAGGTGCTCAGGAGTACCAAGGACAGTCCGATACTCAATTTGAAAGGAGTCTGAGTGCACCTCAGAGCGCCAGGCATGGGAACACTGAGAGAAAATTCTCCTGGCTGGGATTTGAACCCAGCCCGCCCGATTCGTAGCCACGGCGTCTCATGACTATAAATATACTCATGTTACTATAATTAATTCTGTTTATAAATTTAATCATTGTTCTGGACCACCTTACATTCACTATATTCTCGATGAGAACATATTTCGATGCTGAGGTAATAAGGAAAAAACAAGACAACACGTTGAAATGTACATTTACTTTTCAATCTAGTTCTATTCAGATTCAAAAAGATATAAATTCCACATTCGACAGAAACTCCTTCATCTTAGTAGCAAAATGAAGTCGAAAATTTCTATATGGTCTCATGCTTTTAAGCTATATCGTCGCCGTTTCGGAACAAATTTAAAAGAAATTTCAAACAGACTTTCTAACGTAAGCTCAAAATGTAGAAGTGAGTGAACAGAGTCAGGGGTGTAGATTGAATTATCTTTAACATAGATGAATGTTGGTCGGGTGAATAATCTAAAAAATATATATACAGTGTAACAACAGTAAACTAATATAAACGTTGCAAACTCAATACGTGATTCAAAATAAAAACATAAGAAAGTTATTCGGTATGGAAAAATTATAGAACTTTCTCGAAGTAATACAAAATTTTCCACCTACCATTTCCTTTAAACTTAAATCTACACTCATCATGATGTATAACATTGTGCTATTAAATTGAAGTATATATTGAAACTCTCAAGCTGGCTGTCCCAGTACTGAACAATATTTAGATAGTTTTCAACTCTAAGTGAGTAATTCATTAATCAAGATGTTCTAATTCAGTTAATAACATAAACAAATGACTTTCAGTGCGTTATACACCATATTAGATAATAAATAATGCCATTGTTCTAAGCTAATGCGAGTACTTATTGACAGTACATTATGTGTAAAACAATAAACAAAATACTACTGCCATCTAAGAACCATTCTCGGATACGTTACACGACAATGTTCACTATCATTAAAATTAAGAAGAGCTAGCAAACAGTACAACAAGAAAAAAGGAAAACCGTATAAATCTAACACAGGACATCGACTGACAATTAAGGTATTGTTTGACAGACAAATTGATTGAAAGTTAACAATAAAATAACACAAGAAAAATGTTTCTGGCAATTACGTCCATTGACGACCAGAGATAAACTATTAAAATGTTAGCATTGGAAGACAATGATACGTACTGATTATATTTAAGAGTTGGTTTCATTCAGATACCTATAATTGATTAAATCATTAATTACAAAAGTCAGTAATCATAGTATAAGATTTCGAGTTCGTCATCTGTGTCGATTCGAAAACTTCGAAATTGTATTTGTACATATATAGATTCCATGGAGAAGTGAAGGGTATAATGAAGAAGGGGGAAGTTTTATTATCATTAGAGTGGATGTGGAAACAGAACAGAAAGGAAAGAAATACACTCTGTAATTGTAAGTAGATTGTTTTTTTTTCTTTCTTCAGAAAAAAGAAAGAGTGAAAAAAATGCAATTTCCCTTCCCTTTCAAACTGACGAATGGTAAAAGAACTGTCTCAGTAGCATAAGAGACATTCCAGAAACTCTCTTTTTTTAAAGAATGTTCGCGGAAGCTGTTTTTGGACATTTACGGCGGAGAGGCATAGAAGTAACGACCCATGAAATGAGGGATGAAGCAAATTATCTTCTATCCAGCGCTGATTTACACCACGAGGGCTCTCCATTTCAGTTGCCGAACCGAGCCCGCGCTAGAAGCGAAATGGGGAAGGAAGGGTTAACAGAAGTCCCCGACCAGAAGAAGATAGTTGAGAATTTTCGTCCATAGAATAAAGACGTAACGTCTGTCATAGGATGGAGAGGGAGAAATTCTTGAAAAGGAGAAGGCGAAAATCTAACTTATACCCCCAGTTTAACATGAGACAGGCGTTCGATTACAATGACTTCCTTTCATGACAAATGAACTATTCACATTCACCTAGTTTATGCGACACAAAAGAAATAAAAATAATTTTAATATCGACGAATTGAAGGTAAATATTCTCTCGAAACAATATTTGTATTATGTTTCCTTGGTATTAGCTTATGTCTTGGTTTCTTGTTTATTTACAACATTTATTTTTCTTGCTATAGCCTGATCAGGCAGTGCGGCTTACGCCCGTCTCAAGACTCAGGGATGACCTCTCTGCAAACACTCCTCTAGAGGTGAGGACGAGAAAGGTATCGGTTAGGGTCTTAGATTAAATATTATTCCCGTATTTGCCTGGTGAAGCTGTTAGCATGTTCAGCAACCGGATGATAGTGCCTCTTTCACCCCTAGTGCCGTTCGAAAGTGCGTGACCGCAACCATTGGACCACTATCCCTAGATTATACTATGTTATTATTACTTATAGTGAAACGGCAACAAAGTAGTGAAACAAGGAACTTATCTAAAGCATGGTATGTTTGTTTGATGGGAAAACTAAAACGAATGGCATAGTGACAACTCTCGATGTACGACACACATAGGGGCAGAAACGGAGCGGCCGTAACTCAGTTGGTAAAGCGCTGTCTTCGCATTGGAAAGGCTCTGAGATTGTTCTCAGCGCCGGAAGTCCTGACTGAGATTCTTGCAAGGTTTTCCTTAGTTTCATTAGGCTAATGAGTTGGCAACACATTCCCAAATCCCTGCACCTTACGTCGGCCTGAGTCAGAGGTGTCTAAATTCCATAAATAAGTTCAAAGGAGAAAAGGTAGGTACGAGTACAAACTATTGAATCTCGGGATTAACTTAGAACGGGGTTTAAATAAAGCAGAATTAACTTACAGAGCACGACTTAAATGAGAGAGTTTTGGAATTTGACCTAAGAAGATTAAGTTCCAGAAAATGTTTCGAGGAAATCGAATAACGCGGGATTCTAAATCACCAGACTGCGGAATTATTTTACCAGTACACAGCAAGGAAGTGTATTTAATTATTTCTTTTATAATTTTGTAGATATTAAAGCAAGATTTAAGGTTTACATGTTCTTTCCACAACAACTGAAATATAAAAAATATACTGCCACCTCTCGAACTACGAATAAACTTCAAACCAACTGGAATCTTCAATGTTTCCCGATTTAATTATGGGTTGGGGATTAGCGAATATGAAAACGTAGAAAAACATTAATAGAGATTAGAGAAATACGATCCGACAAAACATTGCAGAAGAAAGAGATAGATGGAATTTAGAAACCGTAATGGAATGCAAACATACAAAAGGGTGAACAAGTAGTGAGTTTGTTACAAATGTGTTACACAAGGGCATTGATTGTTGTGACGTAAGAATTGAAGAATAAACAGAAAGAAAATAGTCGTCACTGTTATCTGGAATCGAACGTGGTAGTTGTGCATGGCAAGTCAGGAACTGGAAAACTTACTGGAGAGAAATGGAAAAATTAATGGTTTGTAATATTTAGTAATTTACTTAACAGGTTATCTGAACATTTTTGTAAACTAGACACAATACTTAAATTTTATGATGCCTGTTAATAAAGAAATTCAATCTTTTTATAAACTTGATGATATATAGCAATTTAATTAGATACAGACTGAATAAAATAAAGGTCTTCAAATTATCAACATTCCTAAAACCTTATTCTTTGTCAAATTCCATTTCGCTTTACAGTTTAATAGGGATTCCAATATTCTACACCTCACACTTTCAACTACTAGTCTCAATTCATTGTAATTAATCAATTCATTAGTAGTCTTCACACGTGTATAAGCGTAATTACTAACGATGAATATTATTTAACGAAAAAAAGGAGATAGGAATTCCATACCTGTCTCTATCGGTGACCACTTTACGAAAGAAATTTTATTCAATTTTCCAATGACCCACTGGCATGGCCAATAATACTTCGTGCACGAGAATTGAAACTTTTTTTTTTTTTGCTACCAAAGTTTGATCTCCAGTCGATTCGTATGGAAGGACTCTTTCACCTTTTTTTTTATTTTTATTTTTTTACGGAAGCATTTCAAGCAGGGAGTTGAAATCCATTGCGTGATGTTCTGCTGTTTCCTATCGCTTCCCTTCAGGCATGCATAACAGGGTGATAAATTGCTACTACCCTCCGCCCCCTCCCCATCCTCACGCATTCTCACTCCTACAAATCTACATCTATTTGATTGGGAATCTGTTCCCTCCCTTCTTTCGTCTCCTAACACTTCTCTTCCCCCTTGCCAGCCACCCAAAATTTCCATTCGCATAAACGCTTTTGATTTGACCACCAACGCCAAACTCTCTTTTTCAACGATCCTATCAAGGGACACGACAGGAGACAGTAAAAATGAAGCTCTCTTTTGGGGACACCAAGAACTGGAGGAGGAGATGATTTCAAAAATAGAATACAAAACCAAGCTCTTCCTATTCTTTTCTAGGATCTTCTTTTATGTACCCATCATTTTACTAAAAGACGAAGACTGGATAAAAAAGAACGGTGTTTTCTTTTATTAACTGTTAATATGGTTGCTCTACTTCTAGCCTACGAAATAGTTTTCTATTAGATTATGACATTGTTAATGTAATGATCAAAAGTGTCAATTTTGAAGTTTATGAACTTGATGAAGTTTGCTACACTTAGATATTTTCTAGAAAATGGCAAACAAATTGAGTGGTAATAGTTATATTGCAGGTATTTATCCCACCCCTTGTTCCTAATCGTGACGTTTTAATCAATGGCGCAGCCGTCTCTCATTCTTTGGTTCATCATTTGGGTAAGAGCTATAGATTCATAAATGATCCTCTCATTGGTTGAATAATTCAACATTGAATTACGCCAGAACGTTTTTTTCGATTCATTCTCTATCTAATACCACATTGTCCCGCCCTAAGCGAAAATTCCCCATGAGCAAAATTGTGGGCTAACTTAGGGCCCTTTCGGCAAAATCCGCGCCGACGTTGGCATGAGATGTCTGCTCAATGACTGGATTATGCTAAAACAAAACAACGTTCCGCCGACCATGGTGGGCCAATGTTGGAGCCACCGAATCTCCAACCAAAACAATACAATTTATTCAGTTGGCCAAAATAGAGCATTGACCAACTTGGCGGGGAGTTACTGACAATGGTTGCTGCCTATTGGTAAACATATCGTCACCTTGGAACAAGAAGGTACTATGTCCATTTTTAGTACTTTTGAGAAAGAACTGTTTTAAAGTTACCTTTAAAGTCTGTATAAATTAATGTTATTCCTAATATTTCTAGCCACTTGAATCTCGTTTTATCATGCCCTTCAGTACAAGGTCTTTGACTACAATGTTAACTCCATTTTAACAAAAAGTGGATATAGCACCTTCTGGTGACGATATTTAGTTAGAGTTTGTCCATTGTCATCATGGTTACATATTAATTAGCTTGTAAATTTTCCAACTGTATGCAGCGGGATTCAAATGAGGAACCGTCTGATTTGTAGTTCGTCATTCTACGCTATGAAGGCATCTTCCAAGTGACTAATATTTTGCTATTTCTTTTATGTTACGAAGACTTTACGAAGTAAAGGCATGCCTATAGGCTTGAATTGAATCTTGTGTTAGAGCTATGAAGGCTACCTCGTTGAATTTTGACTCCCATCCCGTACCGTAAGTTAACTAACAACTATTCGACAGTGCGAAAAGGTGGTGTTACTTTCGAGATTATGGTCTGCGACGGGTTCTAGTATTAGGGATATCTGTTCCACAACATCAAGATAGCTTCCAGTTTGGCATCGTCTCTTAGTCAACAATGACCCACTTGCAATGTCTTGCTACGTCGGTAGGTATCTTAAATCCATACATTGGGCCACGTCTTTTTACCGTTCAAATGCCGACTTGGTGGACGTCACCGTCCAGTGACATATTCTACGGTGTCCACCTTAAATCCAGGCATCGACCTACTAGCATGAGTCGCCATTTTGTTCATAGGAACGTAAGAGCAGCTACACCACACATGGAGTCAATGAACCGAGCGGCCGTATCTCAGTTGGTAGAGCGTTGACTTAGCAATCGGAAGGCCTTGGGAACGAACCCAATGGCCGCTTGCCCTGACAGACTTTTTAAAAATGATTTTCTCCTCAATCATACCAGACAAATAGCGGGATGGTATTAACTAACTAGGCTCTGGAAGACTACCTAACAACACCCTCTCCTACATCCTATCCCGGTCTGAGCCTCAATTCCGAAAGGCCATAAATAAATTCAAATTCAAAGGAAGTCGAAGAGCATCTGAAAACGAACCAGAAGTATCGACACGTGCGCAACCTAAAATAGCAGTGCACATGTTCGTATCCTTTGCTGGAACATGACTCACTGCCTGAATGTCGTTCAGCGTCCCATACATGGTCCACATGGTTTATTTCTGGCGTCTGGGCAACTAGTCCATTATGTCTGAATCTACGGAATGCATCTCCAGCAGCTTTGGACCTTAATATGACTTATTGTCCTGCTGTAAAAATCTATCACCAAAAGGAAACACGTGTTCTATTAACGAGTGTAAGGACGAAGATATGTCGAACACTGACTAATAACAGTTGTCGACAAGTCGAAGGATATTACCCTGTATCAACAGAATTCACTTTAGAGCGTTTAGAACCACTAACCGCCTCAACAGTTCCTTGTCGACTTGAATAAACCATGAACGCACATGATCTTTACCGACCTGGATCTTTACATCTGTCCGAATCATCTGGGAATGAGAATCATCTGATACACTGCCTGTCATCAGCTCCACGCTCCAGTGATGATGTTGCAGCTCCATGTTCGGATGCAAGGCCCGATCTGACATTGTTACAATGGAACCGACATCCAAAGCTCATGAATCTAAACATCCAGTGTACTGTACACGTTTCTGATACCTTGCCGGTTCAAGTTCGAGGTCATCTGAGCTGATGTTAGCAGTTAAGGTGACCTCACACGATGGCAAAACTACAGGTGAACCCTATTACAAAATGCAGCTTCTCGTAATTGCTATAGCAAGCTCGTATTTGTTACAAGAAGCAGGATACAGCATGCAGCATGCGCCTATGTCACTTGCTATATGTGGGTTCCTATTGGTTTTGTGTAAGGTAACATTTAACAATATGACACAGCCGTCAAAGGTCACGCTTATTAATCAACTGCCAAGGATAATTGATTGAACTACGCTCGTTGGTGATGCAGGAAATGGTATTCATTATACAAAATCATAACACTGTGCAGATAGGAAGATTCCAAATCCTCTGCGCTGACACTCACAATCGTTCCGTATTCAATACCTCACACATTGTGTGCATTCTATCTGTAAAATGCTGCTGCGTACATGATCGCTAGTATGCTGATCTACGTATGGAGAAGTTTGGTATTGTTTGCGCGGATTGCAGTGTATATGCCGGCGGCAAAGTAACTACTGTGTATACAATAAAATGTGGCCACTGTATACAGTATGTGAGGGTTATTTGCAGTTGTTAACTCACGGTGTTGCTAAAGGTGACGAAAATTTGTACCGGTCAGGATGACGCAATAATGATATGTTACTGAAACGGAGTGGATTGAACTGATAATAGTAATATTTGAGGCATGTTGCTACCACAATTGGGTGTTGGAGAAACTCTTAGAAACGATTTTCGAAGATGGTGGTCAAACTGGTCAAATTTCATGTTAGGGTGTTTCACCCTGACATGTTTATTACAGTAATATTTCTATTGTTTCAGCACGTTTGTACAGGATATATCTAGGCATTGGTCAACCCAATCAAATCTCTTATTGTGGCCATATAGAATTGAAGCGTATGCGCAAACAAACGTCTAAGTGAATTTTCCAATAAATAAAATTACGAGTACATTTTAAAATATAACAGAAAAAATATGAGGCATAAAATATTCATACTTTGCACAAAAGCGGACTTTAGTCCACCATGTCTTTGTGCAAAGTATGAATATTTTATGCCTCATATTTTACCTGTTATATATAAAATGTACTCGTGTCTTTTTTTTTAATTTTCGGATGCTTTAACTGAAGGGGAATAATAAATATAGGTTCGAAACAAAAGTTATTTACTAAACTAGCTACAATGAATCAAATGGTGAACATTTTAGAAAGAGTGGCGTCCCAAGAATATCTCTACGGGGAATAACTTCAAATTCTTTAATAGAAACAGGTTTTCATTTTGCTTTTTTATTAAACAAATGTGAAATTTTGAGCAAATTTTAGAGGAATACTTTTTTATATCTCGTGTCTTTGGCAGTTACAAGAGCTAATTTCTAGTGTTGTCCACGAGACAAGAAGAAACAGAGAAATCCGTAAGAAAAATGAGACGAGATAGAAATCCCGTAATATATAATGTACATCTTTCCAAAACGAGACACTTACCGTAAAAGACATTTTCGAGACGAGATCTCATCTCGTGAGTAACACTACTAATATAAAAAAGTGTTTCCTCTAAAAGTTGTTCATGTTCATTTTAAAGAAAGCAAAATCAGCCCTTATTTCTATTTAAGTTGTCCCGGCCCCCTCGGATCAATATTCTCAACACGCCCGTGCTTCCGAAAATTTTCTGCGTATCCAGTTTCGTAATTAACTTCAGTTTAGAATTTTTATTTACCGTTAGCTTTCAGTTACAGCATCCAAAAAGTCTCTACACAATATTGAATTACTTATTTCTCTTGAAACTCCCAAACAGTATGAGTTATCAAAAACTACTTATTCTAAAAGTTTTTCAAAATTTAGCGCTTGTTTCAAAGAGAGCAGAATAATTCCCCTGTTATCATTTAAGATATTGAAACTGCTCTCTGTAGAGGTATTCCGGGGATGAAAGTGCATTCAGCAACAATACCATTTGATTAGGCATGTGTACTTTAGTATGTAATCATACATTTTTTTGTTTTGTTTTGTTTTGTTTGTTTGTTTGTTTTAAAGCTTTGTTGTACAATAGGAGCCGAATTCAAACCCTGGTACGGAGACTCAGAACCACACTGTATGTTTGAAAAGAAAATCCTTTTCAAGATTTTTAGAAACTTCTTAGTTTCGTCCAGAAAAGATGTACAATGTATTTTGTTTTCTTCATTTACTCTAGCAATGATTATATTTAGTTGACGATAAGGATGACAGTCATGCATTTAAATTTCTTTAGTGAACTGACTCAAACTCTTTCTTTAACTAACTTTATAAACCGTGTATAATATTATGTATTGCTAAGCAGCGAATAAATGATTAATGATTTTCAACGAGGCATGAAGCTGTTAATCATGAATCAAAGGTTTTGACTTTACGTAAGAAGACACACGCTTTGGATTTCCATACAAAACAGTGTAGGAAACTTTTTGCGACAAAATTCCTCATAAATTGAAGAAAAAACTGGTTTCATAAAATTATTTCGATAGCCAACTGTAAAGCTTGGTTTAGAAAAATATGCGGAAATTTTAAGAAGATAAATGACTTGAAATACTATTACTCAAAACTTTTCTTTCGCATCTATCGATAAATCAAAATTCATAGAGAGACTGGTGTAATGGACAGTATTGCTCCACACACACAATTAAATTCAATACATCTCTATATATGATATTTAGAAAACCTTATCTTAACATTATAGGGTCTAGTTATAATTTTCTTCTGTTACACTAATAGAATATATATGTCTCTGTGTGAGGGAAGTCCTTATTATTCTGAGAATTTTCTCGACTTAAAAAAGTTAGTTGAAGAAATATTTAGTGAAAGGTCAATTAGTTTTTAGTAACATAATTACATTGGATTTTGGGAAAGAACTTTTCAACGCGTTGGAGGCACTTGAATATTTGAAGCTAATGACTATTTTTTTAGAAACAAGGAACTTCGTCACACACATGAAAGCATAACATGAAAATACTACAGCACGGCAACAAAGAAAGTTTTCTACATATTAATTCTCAGCCAAAATCAAAGGAAGGTAGCTATCAACTTTTTTTTTTTCAACCATTTTATTCCAAGATTGCTCAACATAATAACACTTTAGATTTCAAAAGCGTCTATCTTCCTTTTTATGCAAACGTGGATTTACCGCGGCCCACGATTTCCATGTTGATTTTGTCTCATGCCTGAATCAGAGAAGTCTTCAGAGACCTCAAGGTGCGGTATGGCCTTAACCTTGAAATTACCTCAAAGGCAGAAGCACAACAGAGTGATGTTCTGTGAAGAAGACTTCAATTTCTGTGAACTGATGAAGTTGAGCATTAACTTAAAACACACGACCGGCAATGGAAGATCCGATTTCGACTTAATTCTTTCATACTACAAAGTTTACTGCATAGTTTCCACAATAAAAATGTCCGTGAGGAGTGGAGTGCGTTGACTTCGGATACCTGCAAATAGGTCGTTGGTTCAGCTAAAGTGTCAGGAATACTCTATATAGGGTAAAGGCTGGTAATATCGTGGTTTTAAGTAACATCATAATAGTAAGATACCGCTTTGACATGGCATAACTATGCGTGAACGAAACAGTTATAGTGTTCTGCTGTCGTTACGAAGGCCAGACCTTTCAGTGTGCATAATGGCTCCGTTGGGACAGGAACGGAAAGAGCTGAAGAACAGAAGGAAGCAAATGCAGAAACAAAACCAAAGCTTAAGAATAAGTTGGAAAAGCGCAAAAACGATAATAAAACAAATAAAAGTGATAGGGTCTTCGTATATAATAATAAACTGTATAAAAAGTTGTTATTAGCTTGTGTAGATATGTGTCCTGTTCTTTATAAACATGACACGCTCATACGATTTCGAGCTCTATTTTTACAGTTTCGATACAATGGGTGATGCTAGCCAGCGTGCGGGAAGAAAACGACAGAATTATGAACTAGAGAAACTGAAAAAGGCTAGAAGCGTAGTGATCCAAGACAGTGTTTCCTTATACAAAGCTTCTAAAGAAATGGATGTTCCGTGGAGTAGGTTCATGGACCATGTATGTTAATCTGCTACGGAAGAGTTCCTGAAAGTATAGAAGAAACAATTTTTGAAGTTTCGAAGACGTTTGTTCTTGGCAAAACATTAGACATGGAACTTCTTTCTTATATAATTCACCTGCAAGAAGTGAGGTTTGGATTGAGTGTGTTACTAGTGAAGTAATTAGCGTATAAAGTCAGTGTTGGAACTTCTGTGAAGGATCCATTTAGTGCCAAAACGGAGAAAATAGGGGCTTATTGTTGGTAATTGTTTCTAAGAACTTGTCTGAAATCTTCGAAAAAAACACCAACTATCATGAAGAACAAATCACAAACTAAGTATGAACTTTCCTAAAAAAAAAAAAATCCAACGCTTTATTCATCCAACACACTCCAGTGCTCTCATTGCAAGAAAAATTATGTATGAAAGGGTTTCATTGCTGACAACTTAAATATCAAAGTTCGCCTAAGGAAGATAATCGATCATGCAGCGACCTGAGCTATAGAGCTACGAGAAAAGCCATAAATAATTCAATTCAATTCAATATCTTTCAGAACCAATTGTGACATCTATTGTCTCTGAATCCGATCAAGACTGCGTCTATAGAATTTATGGAAACCCTTGTTTGAGAGACAAGAAATTCTGCAATAGTGCTGAATGGATCGGCTGTGTGTCCCAAAGACAATGGTGTCACATACTGAGTACAGGACCATCAATTTGTTTGTGAAGAACATGACGATATGGACTTTGACCTTTAGTATCAAAGTAGAAAGCTGTTGCGAATTCTTGTATCTTAATTCTTCTTAACTGCAGTTGGCTACACTGTTTCTACAATATAATTTGTTACTACTTCTTTATGTAATGATTCACTTTTAATTCCGAAGTCTAATATAAAATAATATATAGATAAATACCGCTCTTTGTAATATGATAATCTTCTCATTATGTCACGATATTACCAATCATATATTACGATATTACCATACATATCACGATATTACCATACATATCACGATATTACTCTGCGTATAATTATATGTATAATTCTAGAATTTTTATCAACATATGTATTTTTTTTAAATTATTTTATTGTTTGGTAGTGTACTGAATAATCGTTAAAATGTGCACGTTTCATTCGCTTGTTTCTCCTACACTGAGATAAATTTCTAGACTTTTTTACAACACTATTACAATTTAGACCTATTACAACACTATTACAATTTAAAGGGATACCATTACATATCACGTTAAAAGCTCATGTGGCTTGGACAAAAGATTAGAAATACGTGTGGCAAAGCTCATGAGGTAAAAGACTAGATATTTGCCCTACATAGAAATTTGTCATAGCTATGTTAATGGTAGAGTATTACGCCGACAACCGATGTATCAAGGTTAGACTTCCGGTCGAGGGAGCAACTCATTTCTCTTGTACATTTTTCAAGCTTTACAGCAATTTGCTATCAATTTCCTACCCTGCTTCTGAATGCACGAAAAACAGTAATTACTTTGTCGCTTTTAGTGTGAGATTAACTCAACGATCACTTTCTGTCTTACCTTTTAGACCAAAATGTTGCGGTCTATAATTTGAAGACTTAATAAAAACTGGTGAGAGGGGACACCTTGTAAGATTTTTCTTCTATTTAGCATTCCTGTCTCCCCCTCTCACTTTTTCTCTCTCTCTCTTATTCCTGCTTCCTTCGCCGGACATCGCGTGAACACTTAATCTGATTTTTCTATCGAATTCTATTTCCTCACGAAGGCTTAACATAGTGGAGTGAACACGAGGAGACTTTAGAAGACGAAATTCAAGTAACCTTGTTTTTGTGTTCTCCGTCCTAACAAAGTGATAAATAGGTTTTCTGTTTAGCTTCTTTTGCATACAACTTCCTTCCTTTCGTTTTAGTTTCTTTAATCTCCGAAATGCCAGTTAACTTTAGCACTATCAGGGTTATTTATATTCTTGTTATAAACATCAAAGTCTAATTTTAACCTCTTATTCAAAATGGGACAGAACGTTACCAGAAAACAACAGAAAGTCTCAGTTATTTAGTGATCTATATACGCTATTAGCATTTGGATCAGCAGCTGTAGATTAACAGAACTTAACACAATGTAAATTAATATATAATGGCTCATGAAAGTAAGGTATAGAAGTATTTCTTGTTATTATGAGTTTGCGGAAAAGTAGATGTACGAAGACCAAAATGGCATTGTTCCCTGCTATGGTTAATTAAACACATTAGGTGACTTTCAACCTACAAGTTATAAAATCTGGACATGAAATGTAGACGATTTAAAAAAGAGAAAAAAGCAATGTTGTTTCAAAATATTGTTGTATGACATCGCCATCTTAGCTCCAGAAGATCTACTAATTCAATTAAATTGTCAATATGATTATATAATATTTTAAATGACTAGCTTGTGAGTCATAGATATGTTCAATAACCGAGTTAGGTTTAGCTGCATGAGCTACTTTTCAATATATATCTTTTCGGCGTTTACTTTAAAGAACAATTTTGATCGAGAAATTATTTTCTCCGTAATAAATTCTTAGACACTTATGGAATTTTTCTTCATTCGCTAAGACCATTTTTCCTAAGGCTAATTGCATACAATCAGAGTTATAAATTGGGACCTATTGTTGCGGGGTACCAGGTGTCCAGGGGGCCCTACAGTTGTCCTGGAGGCCTTCGAGGCGACGAAAAATGAGTTAATGGCAAATATGTCAAGAGAGGTCGCCTCGAAGTTCAATTTTAAATCTTTCTCAGAGCTGTTAAAAGTGAGGGAATTTTTATACTTGAGAGGGAATTTTTATGCATGGGAGGGAATTTTCACACGGCATCATTGTAGAAATCTGGCAACGCTGTTCTGCAGAGTCTGAATATTGTTCGAGTTGTAAATATTTGTGTGTTTTCTTTACACGCGGCACGAAAGTATTGAAATTGCTGCTAGAAGGCCACTATGACAAAATTCCTACAAAGTTGGGAGTGAGGGAAATTGTAGTTACGCTCAGGGTTTCTGCCAGGATTTTCAGTTTGGGGTGGTGTAAAGTCAAAATTGGGAGGGTGTAAGTGAAGTTTTGTTCAGGGAGTGTTGCCGAGACTTTCGGCAGAACCCCCCACCCACACACACACACACATGGTGGGGAGGAGTTCTGGCGGCACCTTACGCACTAGCGAGGTTCTACTGTTTCTACATATTCGAGTAAAATTATTGTCATAAATCGTTATACGGATTTGGATAATCTTGAGGATGAAGTTTTGCGACTGTACCTTTAGTTCCAGCCATGAGCGTCTCCAGAATCATTTCCTTCCTGTTTACAGCACAGTCTAACGGCCACACAATTTGGAAGTTGTTCTGATGTGAAAAGTTCCTATTTGATATAGTTTCTATGGACTGAACATGTGTGTAATTTTGAAAGTCACATGCAATTGACAACCACTCTTGGTGTACGAGCACGTAAAAGAATGACGAAGAAAGTCCACCAAAGGAAGAAGCGATATTAGTGATTATCACCTTAGCGACAGATCAGTCACTCTAATAAATACCGTCTAAACAACCAAGTTTAAAGAACAGATTCAATCTGACCAAGTACGAATAAGAGATGTTGTTAGTATGTAAGTATTTCATTCGAAATTGTATGACAACTCATCTGTACAAGATATTGTCCAAGAGTCAAGTATGAGGGATGACATCATTCGGCGATGATGGTAGGGATGCGGAATACTTTGGTTGAGATACTATCCCGACCCTTGGTTTGGTGAAACTGAGGAAAACACGGGAAAAACATGTTAGTATGGCCGAGCTTTGAACCCGGCACCACAAAGCCAGCGAACCAACGCTCTATCCACTATATCAAGCAGGCAACTGGAAAACATCAGTTTGTCAGTATTCTTTATCCTTCACGTAGTTCAGAATAAAGGTAACAGGTGGGAACTCAGTGGAGGAAATTGTGACTGCGAAAGGTTCTACAAAGATGCTGACGTCCTTCCGGGAGTAATACTGTCCCGAGAAGATCATAATGAATTATGCTGTAGTATATTCATATATGTAAAATTGAAATGTTTAACTACGAATGAGTAAAGAATAAACAATACTAACCAATTACTGTAAAATACTCGAAACATTATTGTTATGACAGTACGACCTTGTATCTATTTTGAATAAAGAGAAACACAGCTTTCTGACAAGGCTGATAATACTTTAATAACAAAAAGAAACTAAAGTGTAACAGGTTCGGAAGTATACCACCTGCTTCCTCAAACTTCACTTTATAACTCTACAACTCAACTCCTTAAGAGTTGTAGAGTGAAGTCTGACGAAGCAGGTGGTAACTGTTCCACTTTCGAAACTGTTACACTTTAGTTTCTTTTTGTTATTAAAGTATTATCAGCCTTGTCAGAAAGCTGTGTTTATCTTTTTGAAACATTGTTCTATCTCGTTCCAAATTTGAACTCATTGTAAACATGGACAAGATTTATTGTTGTGTTTCTAAGCATAGTTGTAAGAAAAAGGATTGTCCTGAACATGAACTTTGTTTTCTAATGTTTGATTATATTCGTTCAATAAAATAACAATAACAGAAGTAATAATTTTACATTTCAATTTTCGATTTAATTTATATATAATCAGTACTCTAAAACAGAGACAAGAGCCATCTTCTCTTTCTTGAAATCACTAACTAAAACTAAGTAAAATATTTTTTTTTAAATATCTATCAAACCACTGTTGATAAAGTGTATACACTCAATGAACGACATGCAAAGCTATCATAACGTAGAATTATTATGTGCTAATGAAAGATTTGCGTGATTTGAAAAGTGCGTGCACCATTATGTCAAATTTGCTATTGACGTAAAGATATATCGTTTTCTTTGTACTATCATAATTTGCTAAATTGACGGGTTAATAAGGTTTATTTTTATAAACACAAGTAAATATAATTTGAGGATAGGGTGAGACGTCAAGCTGTATTTATCTCTGAGAGAACTACTATCATATGCATACCCAATTCACGATGGGGTTAAAATGAATATAATTTTCTTTGCAGTGGCATGAAATTAGGACTGACAGTAATTAGTAGCTTCAAGATTATTGAAATTTCGGTCTCTCTACTTAGGAGCTTAATAATAGACTTCAATATTAGTACTTTATCTAAATGATCCGTCAATAATTGAGTAGTCTGATGGTATTCCTATTTAGTATATTTGTGTGACATCTATACGTAATTTTGAGTGCACTGCTGTTAGACGAAATGTCCATATATAAATAGTGTTAATCAGATTAAAGATAGATGTCACACAAGTACAGGTAAATGACAATCATCCTTTTACATGCTTTCCGGGCTAGCCTCACCTCGCGTTGAGAACTATAAATTATAGTATTATTTTCTAGTTAAAAAATCTAATACGTAGATCTGGAAGTAAATTTTGTGAACATTTAACAATTTAACCGCCTTTCACTTCTACATACAGTTATCCGTAAGATAAAATGACTCCGAAGTTTGTGGCTTTTTAGAAGATTTGTTTGTATGTTCCATTTCTCACAGTGGTTGTAGATATAGTTAAATAATTACACAGAGTTAGGCCAAGGTTTTCTTTCTATGTGTCTGATAAAGCAATCAATACAGTGTTGAATAGCAACAAAACAAGTAACTGTTATTGCTAGGATCTCCAGCGCTGAGCACCATAAACATCCTCCGTTCTTTTGACGTGGTTTGAAGAGTGAGGTTCCTGGTGCTTCGAGAGAACCCGTGGAGGCAAATAGAAATGGCAAAGACAGTGTTCAAGAGGTTGTCAGGAATGCGGCTGTCTGAAAGACTGACTACAACAGGTCGTCAGGAATGCGGCTGACAACAGCTTCGTACAACTGGATCGCTCCGCTATAGACTTACAACGTGGAAGAGCACTAATTATTCGTTTTTCGTGGTCTGAGGGTGTAGAATCATCTGAAATTTACAGAAAAAATATGGAAAGTTAGTATGAAGACGGTTAAGTGAGCGAAGAGTGTACGAATAGGTGGAAAGATTTAAAAACAGTTGGTAAAATGTCAGTGAACAACACCGAAGTTGGAGATCAATAAACATGTTATCTGACAAAGTCATGCTGATAATTTTTTGAGCTGTCAATAAACTTATATTGGTGCACTTCCACGAAAAAGGTTAAAATTGTGATTAGTACGCGATTCGGTGACATGTTAGTGAACAAGTTAAAACGATTAAAAAAACCGGAGACTTCTCTCGGAAGAGTATTGTTATTTCACGACAACGCCTGCCCTTACACGACTGTTTATACAGTGGGTAGTGGGTACGTTCTCTGAAATTTGAGATGCTGAGACATCCACCGTACAATCCGGATTTGGCGCCATCGAGCTTGCACTAGCTAGTACCTTTGAAAGAATATTTGCAGGTGTCATACGTTACCTGATGACAATGGGGATGCAAAGTTCGTTAAAACCCAAGCAAGCTTATTTCTAGAAAACACTCACAACCTTGTGGATAGGTGGATCAAGTTTGTTCTGAAGCAAGGGGGAGCTGTATCGAGAAATGAATCATAAACAACTCCTGTTAGAACTCTCATAAAACACTTAATGGTTGAATGCCTCCTATTTAATTAGGTTTTCTTGTATATTTGTTCTTTAAAGTTCAAGTGTATACAAAGTAAATAATTATATATCTTTTTCAAAATTCAATTCTTAAGTTATTTACTGTGTCCCATCTTTCGCAAATAATATCCTGTTTTCGCTTTAAAGAACTAATAATAATACTTCGGTTTATTTAATAAATTATGAGAGCTTAATGAAAGTAACAGACGCGTAATTTTGTTTATCAGTTTTTAATTACATCCGCGTTAATCCATCCGCATTCAAAAACGAAGGAAAAACAGAGAGAGAGAGAGAATATATCACATAATAAGCTAAACTAACGTAAAATTGGCTTACAAAGCTGCGAGCAAATGGGGGAGTGTGGCAGGAGGCTGCAATCTAAACGTTCCTTGTACCCAGCTTGCTTCTGTTGAGGTACTTTGCATTCCTGTGCGAGGATCCTCGGGAAACGATGGCTGGCAGGTTGTTCTATTCGTTAAAGGGACCAGTGCAGTGAAATTCCTTCAAAAGCTGAAGGTGATTCTAGCCCCTTCTCTCTCTCTCTCTCTCTCCCTCTCTTTCTCTCTTTTCCCTTACTATCTGAACCGCCACCCTCTTTCTTTCTCTCTCCCTCTCCTGGGAACCACGTGGTCCCTTCCGATCCGCTCCAGGAGATTTTCCGGATTTCAATAGCATTCCGGGGCCCAGAGTCAACGGTTGGCCGGATTCCACCGGAGCCACATGAAAAGGATTGTTCGGTTGGGATGAGAAGTCGGAAAAGAGGGAGAGGTCTCCATTACAGAGCGCGTCCTAAGTCATCTGTTCCAACACTAACTCCGATTTCTGACGTTAGAGAGCACTGATAATCGTTCCAGTGATTCTTTTTTTCCTCTCTTTTTCTTTTCCAAAACCAAGTTATATAACTGCTCCAGTCACATGTTGGATTCAATGATTCACTGTGATGATTCTTTTCGGGCT
>JAGDQP010034795.1:0-19915 GCA_022664845.1 Lepisma saccharinum | reverse complement strand
AAACTATAACTAAGACATTGCTCTTCACGGGAAGAGTCCAAGCTACAGGCATGGTACCTGAATAAAAGGCGATGGACACCTTCTTTTAACTTACTTGGCTGTAGACGAGAAAAAAAGAATAACATTTAACAATACATTTATTGTTGGCCTTTGCTAAGTAACGCAGTTACATATCTAAACATTAAAATTGTGAACAAAATAAATCAATACACATCTTGGGGAAGGCGTTATGAATCATGAGTTGTACCGAATTTAATTAACAAAATACATGGAATTTAAGTTGAATTTAGCGATGTTGAAACATGATGAACCAGATTTAAATATCTAAACTGAGCAGAGTTAAGTTGTGCTCCAAGTATCAAATTACTTCGAAACATTAATAATACCATTTTAGACAATTTTCAGAGATAACAACGTATCTATAATTTTAAAGTTCAATTTAGAGTTGATGGAGGATGAGATGATGCATTTTATAAAATAAACTGACACTTTCACTAATTTTGGTTTAACCGTGTTTAAACCAGTTCTGAAGTATTCTAAATCCAAATACGAAGATAGTTCTAAGATGAATTTCAACAATAAATATAAGATGTCTGCTTCTTATCTGATGTCTGCTCTGTTCAAGTTCTTAAAGGCGTCTCAGCTCTAACAGGTCTCGATCGTTGGTTATACATACAATGTTATATGTTTGCTTTCGAAAGACGGAAGCGATAATGTTTGATTCTCGTGGGAGAATTTACACTTATTCAAGGTTAAATTTATTCATTTTTTTGGAGGGTATGGAATCACAATCGTCCAAGGTGAAGTCTCGTTGGATTCCTGGAAATGACGTTATTTGGTGTCCTTTTTACATGTTGCCTGGAAATTACGTGGGATTTTATATTGCATTTCTTAGTTCTTATGAGTCAAGGTTAAAACGTGGTATCACAAGGTAGTTCGTAATTTTAGGAATGTATTTCAAAACGGAAATTATATCACTACCACATCCTGTACGTTGTTATGTCATAATGGAAAATTGGAGCTTGGATTCAAAAAACTAAATATCATGATTCATAAACGTGGTAACAAATTTTAAAGTTAATGCAATAGAAATCTTATAAACTATACAAAATAAAATACACTTTCTTGTTAGAAAGTTGAGAACGATAATTTACTTTGTACAAGTTATGAAATAGAAACTGAAAATTGAATTGTTAAATATAGAATTTTTGAAAGTATAAAAACCTTTGCTACAAAGTTGTTGCAAAGGTGTGAACGATATTTTACTTTGTGCAATATACAAGCTACAAAGTGTAGAGTAGAAATGATAACAACATAATTTAAATTAGAATAAAACATTTTTGTTACAAAGTTGAGAATGAAATTTTACTTTATGCAAACTACGAAATAGAAACTGAAAATTTAGTTTGTAAACTGGAAGTTTAAAACTGTGGCCAATTTTTGTCACAAAGTGGTCAATAAAATTATAATTTGTTCAAATTACAAATTACAAACTGAAAATTTAGGTTATATACAGAACATTGCAAAAAAATTCTAAAATATTTTGTTAGAAAGCTGAAAATGGTACTGTACTTTATTAGTATAGGATAGAAGCTGAAAAGCTACGGATTGGAAGCTGAATTGTTAAGTATGGGATTTTATAAGTATGACAAACAAAGTTGCAAATAACGTTTAATATTGTGGAAGATACAAACTACAAGGTGGAATACAAAGTTGTGAGTAACCTTTTAGTTTGTACAAATTATAAGAAACCAACTGAAAATTGGGATAACATTGTGTTATTTTTTTGGAATGACATTTTATTTTATACAAGTTATAGCCTGCAAATTGAAAAGTTAAACTATTAGCGAACAATTCTAAATTAAACAACATTTCTTTACAAAGTTGTGAACGATATCTTCCTTAGTGTAAGTTATGAACAAACAATTTCAATGATAAATCTTGTCTAAAATTAAGATAAGAATATTTTCGTACAAATTTGAAAATATTTTTTGTTTAATTCAAGATAACTAGAACAGTTCTTCTCAAATTTAAAATTATTTTTACAAAGATGCAAGTGAAAATTTACTTTGTGGAAATGAGAACTTGTGGGTGGTATTTTACTATGTTCAAGTTACAAGCAAATTTTTATTGCCTCCCATCTTGAATGTTTTAAACATTTCTTGTTACAAAGCTATGATCATATTGATGTTTTTGTAGAGTTACAACATTTTTTTTATTTTTAACAAAACTTTTTCTTTAGAAAAGTTTGAATGATATTTTGTACATTGAAACACACAAAAAAACAGTTAATTGAAATTTAAATCTCGCTGTTACAAACTAAGATTGATATTTTCTTTGCAAAGCTTCAAATAATGAAAAACTGTCGTCAAACAGAAAAATCAAAAACAGAAATTGAAACTTTGTAAAACTAAAATTCAAAAACTGAAAAATCTATTTAAAATCGAAAATATTTTTGCGAAACTAAAACACAAAACGGGAATTAATTATTGTAAAACTAAAAACAAAAATGTTATAAAACTAGAAACAAAAAATGTAAATATAAGTTATATAAAATACACTTTTACACTAAGACAAACTTTTTGTTATTAATTTACGAGTAGCATTTTACTTTTCGCTAAGTATAAAGTGTAAACTGAAGTGATAACAAAAGATTTTAAAATTACGAAAATAAATTGTTACTAACTAGCGAATAAACTTTTACTTTGAACATATTGCAAATTTTGAAACATAGTTGTAACAATTTTAATTTTTGTTACAATCTGCAAATGGTATTAACATTCCTGTACATTTACAATTATTTTTACTGAATGAAAACTTTTCTTCTTAGAAAAGTTGTAGTCCATGTTTGCAAACACAACACCAAAACACTTTTTTAAATATAATATTATAAATGGTATTTTGAATAATGTAAAAAAAAAAAAAATATTATTGTTAAACTAAATGCCTTGTTGCAAACTAGTGATTGTCATTTAGTTTGTCAAAGTTACAAGTTGCGAGTGACATTTAAATTTCTACAAGTTACAAACTACAAAGGGTAAACTTTACCTCATCTTATGAAACAACATTTATGAAAATGTGGAATAAAAGTTTGTTGTCGAACAACATTTTTAATTGTAAATTTAAACTTAGCAATGTTACATTGCTTATTATTAGCGCATATAAATATCTTGTTCCCAGAAATTAAGAACAAAGATTAATGATTTATTGTCATTTAAAAGATTTTTATATATAGTAGCTCTTAGGGAGAATCTGAGTTCTCTTTACATACGTTTTTGTAATTCTTTATAAATATAAGTCAAACTAAGTCGAAACTGAAACATTTTCAACCTTTTACAGTGACCATATAATACTCTCTATAATGCCGATATCTAGTGCAAGGCTGTTTCTTTATTTGTTTTCTTTAGCAAAAGCATATGCTCTAAAATCCTACCTCTGTAAATTATTCAACCCTCCAGTTTATGTATGTAATGACAAAAGTCTAAGAAGATTGGTCAATGTAGGTATTGGATCTATAATTGCGTACATTTTTATAGCATTTACCTTAAATAATTCAACTATTTACCCTCTAGGATTTGCAATCAAATATTTTACGGGTCTACTGTAATATCTATGTGGGCTCAATGGTTTGTTCTGACATAAATGGTGAGTTCGTTATGTATAGGAAATCCTTATCCTTTTTAGTATGCAACGCAATGTGACACTGGAACATCTTAGGAGATGTACCAACAGGAAGTGGCAACATTCCTTATATATATATATATGTATATATATAATTCTCGTGCGATGTGAGTTTCTATCTTAAAGGTGTGTTCCTTGGATCGATATGCAAGCTAAGATGGAAAACATGCGTCATAGAAGATATCCCCGTCCTGCTGCGCGGCAGCTTTCAATTTATTCTAATATTTATTTAAGCTCGTTATATGATTTATTTCCAAAATCGCGTTCCTTGAGGCGATAAGCAGTCCAGCAATGTATGATTATAAAGAAATATGGATTATCAAGGGAGGGTGACATTATATTTATTATGTAATGTGGGCTGCTATGTTTTATATACAAGATTGTGTATTCTTGTTTCATGCAATACAACATAAAGGTCACGTCAGAACAGCAGTATGCTAGTTAGTCTTCGTCCGATTGTTATCTGAGATGGTGAAAGTGTGTAATCTGAATTCTGCCAAGTTTGATCTTACCCCTTATTATATAGGTGTGTTTCATTAATTCTTAAACTATGCCGCACTTATTGATATTCATTCATTAAAGCTTTTGAGCAATAGAAACACAAAGGAGGAATAACAACTTAATATTACTTCCTGCTTAGGCATGACAATAATTTTGTTATACCATAGAAAGTTTTCTAGCTACCAGCCTTCGAGTAAACATTATAACTCATACAATATTATGATTCATCCGTCACTTTAATCTATCATATGGCTAGATAGTATATATAATTAAGAATGCGAGTGTTTTCTACAACCAAAACCATCCCTACATTCTTTTAGTAGTTCAGTATACTAGTTTATACTATCAAATTAATTAATAAATATAAATTCATGTTATAACCAGAGCAATATACCTCAGACCAAATAATATGATATCAATTGAATCCATCCACAGCAAAACAAAGCTAATTGACAAATGTCACCTTATATTTAGTTAAAGTATACTTTTAGCTCAGCTGTGGGTTTTAATGATCTGTCAGTATTACAATTCTTTGACAGCGTTATAAATTGTTAGTATAGCCAAGTGATCTGCTATTCTTAAACATTTGTATTACAAAAAAATCATGCTGTAAGGCTGTCAAATAGTAAACAGGTATTATTTACTCTGAAGTCTGTTTCTCTGTTCAAAATTTACATTTGATGCGCTAGCATGAGCTACAAGATATGTGTGTAGTCCAAATGAAGCCTAAAGTATGCGACAACTTTAAATGCTACTGTATACATTACTTCATGTATTCTAATTTAAAGTTAGTTTCTTTCTAACTGTTTTGCGTTCACCCACTATCGTGCGTTTATAGTACAAAATCATGTATGAAACTGTTGTTAATGGCACCAAATCTAAAATGATTCTGTGAAAGCACTGCAGTCTAAAGTCAGTTTCTCTATTAGCTTTGTATTCAGGGGCTAACCTTCTATAAAGTTACTGTATGTAATACAAAGTCCTAGTGTACATAGAATTATCGTTTTCCACATAGCAAAAAAATCCTACTTTAAAGTCGGTTTATCCATACTGATTTTGTAGTAGTGTTCTAACCTGTCATATAAACTGATTGTACATAATAAAATATTTCTGTGTGTGAAGGTTAAGAGCTTCTCCGTATAGCAAATGACCAGTTATTGATTTCGATTTCTCGCCCCATATAAAGCTTGCGTATGAATTCCTTAAGGGTAGTGTCTTCAAATCTGAAATCTGAAATAAGTCTTCTCTCTATATGCTGTGCTACCATAGATGTATAAAAATTAATAAATGGACTTATTGTGTTTCACAATTATCGATGACCAGTGTCAGTCTGTAAGCAGTTTTATAACTGATTGGCGGCTAGAATATATCCACTAAAAATATACAGGCAAATATACAACGAAAAAATAGATCAAACTTAATTGCCGGTTTCATTGGCACAGTATCATATGTTCGCTTTTTTAGGACCAAAAGTAATATAATCTCCGATCTGTTTCTGCTTGGCTGGATGAAGTTGCTAGTTTCAAGTACGCAAATTACATATCACTTCACACATTGTCAGCTACATCTGGTTTAAGTATATATGTGTTCCTTGGTTTCTACCTACTTCATGGACGAAAAGAAAGTGAAATCTTGCCTACTTACAATCAATATTTTTTTTCGTACTGATGCGTACTTTGAGACCAACTGAAGGATTCGTTTCTCTCTATATTGCTTAGACCAGGGTAAATTCTTAAGTGACAGAAAATACTTAATCAAAGCATCTTTCAGATAAATTGTTTGACATTAACAAGAAATAACTAGTTAGCTTGTTTGTTTTAAACAAGAAGACACAAGGGTATTTACTACACAAATAAAACAAATTTTGTATATGATCAACATTATTTGAACAAGAGCGGTTACATTCTTCTATTTCTTACTATATAATAATAATAATAATAATAATAATAATAATAATAATAATAATAATAATAATAATAATAATAATAGTGGGTAAACACAGCAGGCAGATTCTGACTCTCAGATGTCTGGGCAAGAGGGACAAAGTAAATCATGTCCTAAGGCCAACTTCATAAAGGGTTGGGTCCTCATCGGGAATTCAATCCTGAACTCTTTGTTTAGGAGACAGTGATGTCAGAGGTATGTGGTTTGTTAAATTGCCAATCAATGGTGTTGTCATTTATCATGTGTTCCCTTATTACTTGTATCCCTAGCGGTAATCGATTACGAATCCATATAACTGTAAGGAAATAAGAAATATTTCGTATCCATATACGTTGAAGGCCAGTCTCTCGGCAAGGCAAACCGCTGATCAATTCACTACCATCGACTCGTAAGATCAGATTAACTTGAGTTCAGAATCACTTGTATCTCTGGCGGGGATCACATGCTGGTGGATCACTTAATTAGAAGGCAGCGAACGTTATAAGTTACCCATAGATGCCAAAGACGAATCTCATGCCAAGGCGAATCAATAGTGTTAACATCCGGCGATAGAAGTAACTTCATACGGATATATTAATACAAGTATCGGACCATTTGTGTTCGTGACATAAATCGAACTCGAGATCTCTTCATTCCAAAGCAAGTGTTAGCACTTATCAGTAGACGTGGAAAGTAGTTCTTTCATGATGGTGAATCAATAGTGTCATTCCATATTATGAGTAAAGTCCTCTAACATTGGTTCACTATAGGATCCGGATCGTTTGTAAATTTATTGAGGAGGAAACTCAGGATTTCGTGCTTAGAAGCTAGTAAGACTGGTAAATTGGTCATAGATGAAAAAGACAGATTCCTCATGTCCAAAATGAAACGATGATGGTGTAATCAACAGGATAAAACGATTCCGTAGTATTAATTTGTCGTGGGTTCTGAATCACTTACACTTCTTCGTAAATCAAATTTGGAATCCTTGGTTGCAATGTAGTAAACGTTTCTATCCAACACATTTCGCACTCTTCTGTTTATATGTAATTCCAAACACTCTATTCTCTATAAATACAAGAGAATATTTCCCTTTAAAGGTACACTTTGAAGCAAAAACGTTTTTTTATCGTTATAGATTAAACTAAATACATTTCTTAGGCTATTTTCTGGTGATAATTCGTATTCGAAGTACTTGGAAGACTACCTTTCATACTTTTAGTCATATATTTTCCAAATGTATTCTTACTAGTCCTTTGTCAGTAAATACATAAAATAGTTTGCTTACTAGAAAATTATTAGAGAAATATCATTCCTTTTCAGTTATATATGCACGAAATCAACATTATACGGGATTGGAGACAAAAAAGTGTATGCAAGGCACTTCATATACATGTATAACTTATTTTGGGGTATCAAAATATAGACATTCCAACATATTATGATTCAAAATTAAGCACGATAATTTAAAACATACCGGTTATGGAGTCATACATATACATAAATTGCCATAAATATGTGCTACGTATAACATATTCCTATTTATGTTTGCAAGTATGCACACAAAATATAAGTGTACGGTGTTCTCTCATTTTTATTTCCTATTTTATTTCCTTTTCCGAGAATGTATTCCAAGAATATGATTTTATCTTCCCATCAGACATTTTAATGTGTGCTCTAATTTATAGCATTCTCATCTTTTTTATACCTTTCTTGTAGTAAATGTTAAGGATACGACACATGTTTTTAGATTCTAGAGTCCAGGGATGCCACCTGCGCTCCTATTAGTTACTTCCGACTTTTTCCCACTTAAACTCTACACTTGGTAAAAACCGATTTTCAAGCCGCTGCCGAGTCGACTTTAAGGCGTCGGTTACATATTTCGAAAATCATAAAATTTAAAGGCTTCCTCTTCGAACAGCTGCAGGATCTTGAAAGTTCCACTTCGATTGTGTGGTATGAACTCAAACAGATACCATGTTTTCAACTTTCAAACACTAACGAGGAACTTGGAATTCAAGCAACTGCAATTTTGAATTCGAGGTGGGGTGGGGGCTGACGTACTTTATGATTTCCGCTTCCAAAGTTTGAGCAGCTGCATGGTCTAAAGTGTGAATATGAAGTCGGGTGGTGGATCTCAGGCAACCAGGGTCCCTGACACTGAAATTTGACCTTGTCAGAAAAATAATTTAATTCGTCCAAATTAGATCAGCTGCATGGTCTAAAGTTTTAAATTATATAGGTGTTGAGGCTAACATACTTTATGATATTTGCTTCTATAATTTGATTTTAACATTTCATGTTTAACATTTCCAAACATCTGGAAGTCGTAAAATTTAACGATGGGTAAAATTCCGCTACATCTATTCTGTTCCTTATATTTAAATATGACAGAATTCACTTAATCTGAAATACTTCATCATATTTACCATAAACATTTCACTAGTATACAAATAGGTTAAATCGCGTCTTTGCTTCCTTCATGTATTCCTTCTGTTCTTCAGAAAATTTCCGGTAGCACCTGCTTAACTTGGGGAATCCCTTGCAAGCCTATTGGATAATTTTAAAATATGCATTTTCAAATAGTGCAGATTCATTGTCTATGATGTTCATTGTCATTGTTCGAAATATGAAACTCTACAATTCATTTTCCAACGCGTTCTCTAAGCTTTAGCTTCCATTGTTACCACTCATAAACTTCATTTTATATTATCTTTTCTGTATCTCCGAAACCATGAACATTTCGAAATAATTGTCAGAGTAATTATTGTCTTGTTTTGATGCAAGAAAAAATATCCCGAAGTTTGTTAGTGTAATTTTAAAACGCAAAAGTATGTAAAAATGTTTACATAGTATGTAAAAATTGTTAGGCCAATGAGGATAATTGAGGGAATATTTATTCACTGTTTCTATACAATATATGGACATGGAGACTATATAAGATCAGCTGGATAGGTTTTACAATCAATTCAAGTAATGTTCTAGGGTGGAAAAGTAACCAAAATAAGAATAATCATTGCGACAATATAGAAGAGAATACAGAATTTGGAAAGATATATTTTTCATCATGAGGACATTAGTCGAATTTACAGAGATCAGAACATTCAGAAGATCGAATCAACTTCTTGATATCATTAAGAAATATGATTAAGTTCAAGACGAATGTAGGGGGCTCAAATGTATTGAAGGATCTATTGGCATAATGATAATAAGTGAGTATTCTTTAGAATGAACAGGGAAATGTATTGATAAGTAACTGGGATACCTATAGTACATCTACGTTATGTTCTACACGGTTCATTTACAAGAGTGTAACATTTTGGTTCTTCTTCTGAAAGTTAAAGAAGAATTTAACTAGCTTTTCGTTACACCACATACGAAATATGTACGAACAATTAAATAATACAAATTCTGTAATTGATTCTAAACTAAGGCATACACGATTTCTAAAAAAAAAAGTTGTGCTTAATCGACGATCGAAAGAGATCAAGGAAATATCGATTAGAGTGATGCTAATGATTCGTATTTCTGTTTCAATTCATTAAGCATTATCCGCTTATTTACTTATTTTTATGCAGAAAGCATCAAAATATGCAGTTCCATTCACAGGCAGTCATACAGATCGTGATATACAACTCATTAAAGCTCAGACAAAAATCAATATGAATACTAATTTAGGCACGATTTTGGATTACAGTCGCATTCCACAAGATAATATACTAATGACGCAATGTTTCTCTTACTAGTAGCCTATATATTATTGTGGAAAATTAGAAGCGTCCTACTACTTTGTAAATAATCTGATAAGCGCGCGGGAACATCTTTGCTTATAATTTCGTAGTCTTCCGGGAGTACGGCTTTTACTATAGCACAAATGAGAACCAATTTCAATATTACTATTATTTCTTGACTTAAGTCGTTAGTTATAAAAGACACATTCCAGATTCACCTTACCACATACATACAGAAAATAACCGATGCTAATATTTTCTAATTCTAACTATTATACAACATAATGGAGATAAAACACCGTTTGGTATAGATCTTAATTTAATTGTCTATATGTTGTGTTCCCAATGTATTTTAGTTCGTCCTTGCCAGATAATGGGCAATTAAGCTTCAGAATAAATATATCTATAATTTCAAAAAGGCTATTAGACTACATTTAGATTGGAAACGAAAGGTAATTGAATCGTATATTTTAAATAGGGCATCAGTCCACAATTTTTCAATCTCTATCTTTAGTATTACAGTGTCTTAAATATGAGTGATAGCTGTACGTATTAGCATCAAAATGGCCTATGAAAACAATTGCCTTCAGTTTTATATAAACTGAATACTTTCTAGAGGGCATCAGTGAAGATCTCATCCGTAAGGACACATACTTATCTATCAGGAAAAGTTTCCATCACGTGTATTAATTTAATATTAAAAAAAAAACTAAATCATTATGTTCTAACGAATAATTAGAAGAACATAATAATATTTTAAAATTGTTTGTGAGCAACGAAAATCCAGACAAGTACTAAACTTACTGTCTGTTCACGATTATTATCTAATTGAAATACAGTGTTATAAAGCTCAATAGAAACGTTTTCATAATGTATGCAATCAACACTATGCTAGTATGGAAACAGAAATGAATGCAAATAAAAGCGAAAGAATGACAAATAAAAGAAAGAAATGTAGTATATGTATATTTTCTTAGTTGTGTTTACAAGGGCACCAATCACCAAATCTTTCTGACATATATTGACACCTTTGCCATAGCGATACAATTTCATTATTCAGAATCACTTTTGAATTATGGAACCTGCTAATTTACATACAACCATTTTAATTTAATTATTTCCAATTTTTATTCCCTAAAACTTCTACTACCGGATTGATAGCTTTTTAAAAACTATAATATCTAGTTATCCTTACGCATAACCAAATAGACAAATTGTCATAGTACTAAGAATTCATATCATGTGTTTTATAAACTTGTCCATTTGAATAGTTAATAATGTGAATCGAGTTATTAGCACATAGCATTATAAGGAACAAGCTACTCCATTCTTAGTTAAAATTAATTAACAAGGAATCAAACAGAATGTACAGTTTGCACTGATATTTTAAAAACACCAATAAAACGTTCAATTTTGAATTTACACAGAAATAATATATTTTAAATTATATAGAAATATATTCATAAATATTGAGTAAAATTAATTGGAATGTAGTTAAATAAAACTTACATAAACTATTAATATACACGATGTATAAACCAGGGAAATCTTTATCATTGTCTTCTATGTCTACTTTCCATTTGTGGATCATACCATAAATTTAAGTCAAAATTCTGAAATAAGTATGGGAAAACACTTATTAAGTTAAAATGGTTCAAAAAATAATATGTGACGCCATAAGTATATTACTATTTATCAGAAAAAGATATATAATGTGGGAACTGTATAGAGACCACATTTCACTAGTCATATTATAGAAATTAAATCCTTAGTTTCCAAAGCTTCATTAAATATTTATATTTTAATATCTACAATATTGCATAACGAGCCTGTTTACGACAGGAATTCTTATTTATCGTAAACGTTTAACTTTTTATGTATTTTCTTAGGCTTTTAGGATGGTAATTTCATATAATTGTAAGTTTGATTAATTAAACATATAAACGAACTCATACTTAAGTAAAATCTCTAATGCAAACACGTTTACACATTTTCATTGTCATAGTTAAAATGAAAATTAAGAAACCAATATCCCTTTGAATGATTTCGAAACATTCGTAATTTTCTTAACTACACAAAATAAGTTTTTATTAACATTTTTCTTTTTCTTTGAATTACTACTGATTGTGGTTAAAAAGAAACATGGCGAAAATTACAATAAGAATAAATATAACACTAGACTCATTTTTTTCCTTTATGTTGCTTTTGGTTTAGATTTTAAAATGTTACCAGCATTAGGCTTAAGTGTTGATAGTGAATTAACAATGTAATTGAAACATTTTAAGCAACCCTTTAAATTTTATTTAATATCTTCTTGCATTTTTGGCTCAGGCAGAATGGATTAGTTGGAGGATCGGTAAAGTATCGGCCAGGGCTGTTCTTATCGTAACATCGCCATATTCGCCTGGTGAAACAGAGTGAACAACGAATTACGTTATTTCGCTATGAATACGTTTTATGATGCAACATTGTAATACCATCGGGTAATAGTCCTTCCCAGGATGATTCTGTGAAAGTTCTAGGAACAGAAAAGTCTTAAAACATTTGCCAAATGTGTGCACGTTCTGCGTATAGGCGAGAGCTGTTTATAACGACCATACTGTTAAATAAGGCTAACCCTACTTTTCAAACTGGTAAGTCTGTATTGCTATGTGATGGGAGGCTCGTTGGTTATGCGCATTGTAAAAGTTCAAATAATTTGAGAATACATACAGTTAGAAAGATGGTGATTGCTGCATACTATTTTCACTGCTTAGGGACAGAACTGCTTTCGTTCTACATAGTAAAAAATAGCTGTGTTAACTGAACAAAATGCGGTGTCCCAGCGTGACTACCACTTTTGTGTTAAATTTACACAACTCACGGTGTTACTTTCGGTGCTGGCAGAAAAAAAACGTTACAGCTGTGGCGAGATTTGAGCGTGGCTTGCTCAGTTAGAAGTCTAGCATCTTACTGACTTTGCTAAATTGTCAGACACAAAGGAGCACTAGATTAAAGCAGTATAGAGGATAAAAATGTTGCTGAACCTCAAACACAGACAATGTTGCTCTCACGACTTATGTCATGATTTAATCACTTTTTTTTTCAGTTGAAGATCAGAATTCCCATTCATTGTGAATATGTTACATTTCTATGAAAGCAAGCGTATCATTTGACATGTTGTTACGATATGGAAGCAGTAATGCTGCTCGCATTTTCCCCAATGGCAACCGGTAAGAATAAGAAGATAAAAAAAATTGAGGCATTTTGCGTTCAAAGTACTTTTGGGAAACTACCGCCGTAAACAAGTTGGAGTAGAATGTCAACAGTACTTTTGCGTATGCCCACTTCTAACCGGGGGCTGTGCCTCATTGCGGCTGACGCCGCTCAGGTCCCTTCGAACGCAGCTTCTCCACCTTGGACACCGAGTTATAGCTCGGTGTGCACCCTGCCCTGGGGTGTGTATATACATCCTAGCTTTTAGCAGCTAAACTCCAAGAAGAAAAAATAAGAAAAAATGTTAACTTTTTTAAAAAAAAAAAGTAAACTTTACTTTTGAAAACAATCTTAAAAATGAAAGAAAGCAATTATTAATCATAAATTAAAACTTTTAAAAATATATTTAAAAAAATAATCTTACCTACATCTAGATCATACTTTGATTAAATTCCGAGTACTTGCGGAACAATGTTTCGATGTAACTGAGTAAAGGAATATACAGTATATTATTAATTTAAAAGTTATTCAATACCCTTCAACCATCTGACTGTAAAATTCTTAATAGTATTTTCCTCGTGGTTAGAAAGTTGTATCAAGAATTACTGGTTTTACCAATAAATTTTGTAAGCTTTTTTGAAGAGTGTAACTGCAAAACAATTTAAATGCATGTTTCTTAAAATATTTTCGCTATAATTGCCTAATTAGAGGTGTCTTACACAAGAAATCACAGCATTTTGTGCAAAAAAAAGTATGACAGTCAGTTTACAGGGTGAAAAAAATACTTAGTGTAAAACAAGTTATATATAGATAATGTTTGGTCCAACATAAGTTAGTTCTATTTTATAAATTCTTTTCACTTAGAATCACCGGGGGTGAAATGCACAATTTTAACCCTAGATTACTAATCATTCGTCTGCCAGACTACGTGAGTTTGCAACATTGCAAATTTTTATCATTTGCCATTTGATGTCGTTGATGGCTACCTTGTTACCTTCATTTGTTTCGAGGACGATTGTTTTTCAAGGGTTTGTGTCTGTAACCGGTGAGTCAGTAGTGAGCTACAAATATTTCGTAGTCTGCGAGACGAATGTTTAGTTTTAATGATACAAGCAAAACACACTTTGATAACCCGTATACGTTCATTATCTTCAAAACCTCAATGCATAATTCTGTTAGTGTGTGCCCGTATTGTTTAGAACAGAGTTAACTGTCTTCCTAATAGCAATAGCAAAGATGGCAGCTAATTTAGGAGAAAAGCAAGAAGAAATTTTGAAGATATTGTTAGAAAACGATAGTGGTGATGATGACCAAGTGTTGGATGAAAATGCTAGTGAAAGTGAAGACAACTTGGAAGTGGAAAATATTGAACTAACGGACAGTGATGATCCAGATTGGAGCGTTCCACCATCAAAAGATAGTCGAAAGCGAAAAAGGGATAGTTCCGAAGATGAAACAACAACGCTGAAGTGGACGAAAGACAGTCTAATCCCTATATTCTGATACCAAAGCATAAGACATTAAGGGGTAAAAATGATCACATATGGTCTTCACAACCGTCAGTCACAAGAAAAACACGTACTCCAGCTAGAAATATAGTGCACAATGTACAAAGGCCCACAGGAGTGGCAAAAGAGGCATGGTCTGTGCTACAAACGTTTGAGGTTCTTCTCCTGCAGAAAATCCGGAAAAAAATGTTCAGCATACAAATGAAGAAATAGCTATTAGACGAGAAATGTATGCGAACTAATCTTCAACTGTGGGAGATACAAATTTGAATGAAGTGAACGCACTACTTGGAATTCTCATTTTCTCGGCTGATATGAAAAATAATCATATACCGTCAAGAGACATGTTCGACCCTTCTTTGTGTGTTGACCGTTACCGAGCTGCTATAAGTTTATAGCGATTTAATTTTCTTATAAACTGCTTAAGATTCGACAACAAGGGAACCCGGAAAGAAAGAAAGAAAGAAAACATATTTATTTTCGCCGATTGATGACATATGGAAGGAATTTATTTCCTGCTGTAGAAATTCCTATAAACCCGGAAGCTATACTACAATTGATGAACAACTATTAGCTTTTCGGGGTCGTTGTCCATTTAAGATGTACATTCCAAATAAGCCCAGCAAGTATGGGATAAAGATTTTAATGATATGCGATGTTAAAACAAAGTATATGTTTGACGCAGAACCATATCTTGGAAAAGATACTCGGACGAACGGTTTGCCGTTAGCGGCAATCACCGTATAAATTGACTGTAGTGGGCACAATGAGAACAAATAGGCGCGAAATACCACCGGAACTACTAAACACAAAAAACAGAAAAATAGGAACATCTCTGTTCTGTTTTGATGGAAAGAAGACACTGGTATCATAGAAAAGAAAATCCAACAAGGTTGTGATCCTCTTGTTCACAACACACGAGCAACCAACAATTGACAAAACATCAAAGAAACCAGACATCATTGAGTTCTATAATTCAACGAAAGGTGCTTTTGATTCATTCAATCAAATGTGTAACAACATGTCATGCAGCAGGAAGACCCGGAGGTGGCCTCTTTGCGTTTTTTATGGAATGCTCAACATGATTCTGGTGAATGCATACGTTTTGTATTGCCATAACACCATATCAAAGAACGAGAAACCAAAGTCAAGAAGGGAATATGCGAAGACTCTAAGTAAAGATCTTATGGAACCATGGCTGGCTCAACGGCTTCAAGTTTCAACACTTAGGCGATCTGTGAAAACCATGATTCGAAATGTCCTGAAAGAAGGTGACACTGCAAGTTGTTCTCAAGTTCCAACGGAGGGACAACGGAAAATCTGTGCATTTTGTCCGTCGAAACTACGACGTATGACAAGATTTTTCTGTAGGTACTGTTATCGTGCCATGTGTGGGGAACACCACGGGAAGTTGTGTGTAGATTGTGAAGCTCAAGTCTAATGCTTCAAAGAATTATTGTTGAAGTGCGTAGAACATTATTCAATTGTATCTGAAATGCCAATTAAGAGTAGCAGTAGAACTCGTATGGTGAAATGACTTTCTCTTACTATGTGTGTATGCAAGTGAAATAGGATGAATGTTAAATTTATTTAAAATGTAAAGTGACATACGTCATGCAATGTAAGCTCACAAGTTTGAATGGTACCCGGTTTGCAGGTATTTAATTTGGTACATTTATGTAACACTTTGCCTTCATATGATAAATATAACAGTCTTCTAATATAAAAGTATTATATAATAACAATAAAGAAATTATATAGTAAACAACATGCGTAGTCCATCAGACTACTGATTAGTAACAACGTCCCTTGTACCCTAGTTTAGTAATCTAGGGTTAAAATTTTCCTATTTATGACCATGAATGGAAATCTACAGGGAAAAAGAGCATACCAATTGCGAGGTACAACTTTCAGTATTTCTGCCTGGACACTAGATTATTTAGTAGTATATACTGTATGAGATACACTGATATGTGTAAAGATCGATATGGGCATATACCCCACCATCGGGGTTAAACGCCCACCGTCGTGGGGTAATATGCATATGCACACCAACACCATACCAAAAAAGGTGGAAGGTCATAGCAATGGAAATGATGTTACGATAGAAGCTAGTCATACTACAGGAAATTATATAACGGTACAAATCACAGAATCTAGTCTGTCTGTAAGGCATGAAGTTAATACTACTTCCTTACCATTGACAGTGTTGGAAAATAAGAATAGAAAACACTAGTGTTGCCGACGAGACCTGATTTAAGCTGTCTCGTCTCAAAAATATCTTATCCTGAGAGTTTCTCGTCTCCAGAATATGTTTACTTTGTATTACGAGAACACTGTCTTGTGTCGTTTTCTATAGCCATTTTCACTGTCTCGTCTCGTCTCGTGACAACAGTAAAAATACATATTAACTGAAAATACGAAATGGAAAAGTTTGTTTAGCATCATTGAAATGGTGAGATGTAAGTTTGTTTTGCACAACACAATACTAATAATATTAAACCGTCTTATGGAATTATTAGACTAACTGAAGGAAATGAACTGAATTTACATGTTCCTCCTCTTCTAAGACAGGAACAATTGAACAGCTTCAAAGCATACTACTGTGTTTGATAGAATGGGTATACGGGGAGTTAAACGCCCAGAGGACATTAGTCCCGACGTCTAGTGGGCAAATCACCCCGATATCAAACATAATAGTTCCAGTTCATTGAACTTCCAACACTGCATGGCATGGCGTCTACCCGCTATTACATCAGAACAGAACTCTACTTTGTGCAACTCACATTCTTTGGATTCCCTAATAGAGCAGTATAATCATTCTGTCTTCCTAAATTTGAAACGTTAAAAAAAACATTACAATAAAAATTATGTACTTAGCACATTTAAATTAGCCTGCATGTCTTCACTTCCTTCACACAATCTTTCTGGTTTCACCTTCGTCTTCCATATACTTGCGCCTTTACTCAATCGTATCACCGTTGCCACCCTATATTACCTTCCGTGTTTTTAGGAGGTGGGAATTTCACCCCCTCTTACTCTATACCTGTGCATCGTGTGGTGGGTATTTTATTGTTATATATACCAGGCGATATAACAGTGGATGTGGATGGGAATATGTTGTAAATTACTTGAATTCGAAGAGAAATGGAAAATGCTGTTGAGGTGGTGACGGTTCCAGGAACCCTGGAAATTTGGGTTAAAAGAAGAAACAGCGCAATAAAATATATAGGGATATAAAAAGAAACACGGTATAGTCATTCATTTGCTTCCTTTACTTGAGTGGAAATCCTAATCTTGCAACCTGTTTGAACAATGCGCAAATGATGTATTTCAATGTTATTTGGACATAGTTTGTAAGGCATTCGTTCTCACGAAACTATTCTTCATACAGAATAAACTGTATTATTTCCAGGTAACATTTTAAATGCATTTATTTATACTACAGCAGTGCTGGATAAGCTATTTGTAGACTCTGGACTATAGGATAGGACCCATGCTACATATCGATTTACTTCGGTGGGGACCCTGAAACAGTGGAAGCTCTAGACTGTGGCCTGATTACCCCCTTATCCTTCTCTGCTCTACAAACAGACCAATCAAAAACCTGAAATGCAGATTTGTACACACATGCAAACTATTGAATGTCTTTCAAGCAGCGAAAAGTATTAATTTTATAAAAAAAGAAACACATACAACGACATGTTAATAAAAGTTTCAGTGAAGCCGTTTCACTTTAGTAAAGGTGTTTCTTCTCGTATTTCCCTGTCTAAAAGACGATACAATCATTTATGTATACTTCTGCAGCAACAAACCCTTGTAGGCCGAAGTCGCAGCACAAAGTAAGAGATATGCCTACACATAATCTTTTTTAAAATGAGTCAACTCAATGTTAGAAAATATCGAACATTTCTACAGGAAACTTCAAACAATTTCATGTTGTACCTAAGTAGGACGGTAATTGTGTTGATTTGGAACACATTACTAGTTCAAATTTAATATATAATTTCATTACTATCACCTGAAAAGCAACTAATATAAAGCGCTTGGTGCTAACCAAGTTTTATCCATTTTTAGAGTGAAATAATTTAATAATGATACAGTCAAATATATCTTGACCCTGCTGCATTTATTTATGGAAATTGCATTAAGATCATTCCACATCAAATACCTTCCCCCCCAAAAAGGGGTAATTGGTATTATCAATTTTCAAAATTAGGAAAATATCGAAAATGTCACAACAATATAATGTACAAAACACTCTGTAGTTCTGTAACCACTGATACTGGAGACATGATTCAATGCTCATTTTAAAGCTCGTTTCATGCGTTTTAATTTGACATACCAGGTGTAATAAGTTAACACCATTATCGGCACAAAATAGCCTTGTATAAGTGAGAATACAATGTAGGAAGACACTGCAAATTTTCAGTGATCTTATCTCTGTCACTGTAACAGTTAGACGAAATTTAACTCCTGGAATGCCTATCTGGGAACATTCTCCTGTTGTTTGACATGTCCCACGACCCACTTGGCATTTGAGTATATTGGATTTCAAGATGGCTGCCACATTGATTATGTACTTGTGACAGAGAAAATTCTACTCACTTTCTCACACACTGCGGGACAGTTCATATTTACTGCCGCGAAGAACACTTCAGGCTCGCTCAGTGCGACGCTAGCGCCACCACTCGACACTTGTCGGAAGCGTCGATGTGGCAACAGTGGAATTTTTCCGACGCAGATCTGAACAACGACGACTAGGGTGGATGCTTTGTTCTTAAACGGGCGACACAAAAAAAAATGTCATTTTAATGTGATGCAGTTACTGAACCAACCCAAAAATGCACGTCCAGGAGGTGTAAGTAATGTGAGTAGAGGGAAAGAGAAAACACCCCCGTTTTCTCCATGAAAAATATTAACTTGAGGGTTGTAGTGGTGATGAACATTGTGGCATGCCCGCCAACGAGCTGGAGATGCAGTGTGAAAGCTGTGTTTAGTGAACGCGAGCAAAACTAGTGATCCATCCAGAAGGCAATTCGATCTTGATCTCAGTGAACGTATTATTTCATTATTGAAACTGGTGTACTAATAGGCTCATCTATCGTAAATACGCGATGCACAGCGCTCGTCCCGGTATTGAAAAATGTTTCCGTGATTCAACTGCGCAGTCATGTACGAAAGTGGGCTTGAGTAAAATAATTTTAAGCTTGAATACGACGTGCACTCTAGTTTGTTATATTTGTGTTCTAGCATAAGTATGATAAAAGTAGGCAAGTAAGCTAACTTAATCACCAGTACAATATTCGTAACGCCGTTTAGGTTAGTCCAGGTGGCTAACGTATTATAAAAATATTTGCAGTACAAGGTCAAAAA
>JAGDQP010034794.1:0-12657 GCA_022664845.1 Lepisma saccharinum | reverse complement strand
TTTTATGATGTGCATATTTCGTAAAAAGGTTCGAAATGTCTCGGTTCCTTTCACTCATGAGATCATCAATAATGATTAGTGAATTGCGTTGAATGTCAAATGTGTTCATTTCTGGAATTCCATGTTAGAACTTAATGTTGGGAACGGTGATGTTTGGTACTGCCCCTCCGTAGCACCAAACGATTTCGTTAAACTTTACTGTAAACATTTTATCTTTATGTTTGAGTAGTTTGTTTACAAAGCAGGTCTTACCAGCCCTCGAGGGGCCTGCTATTAGGACCGTTGCTTGGTGTTGTAGTGGCAACATGTCGCTTGCTACTAACGGATTGCTATAGTACATTTCCCTTTTATATCATCATGCTCCCTACACCTGCAACCACCAATACCTATGTACATATTTACAGATTGAATAACTTAGCAACACACGAGTCTGTCCTTTAGTCTTGTCTATACCCATAAGGTTGAGTCTTATACTCCGTTACAGTTACGTCTCGTATAACCAGTCGACGTTTACTGGTTGTCATTTTATGGGTCTTGTACTCCTTTCTCGAAACGATGATAAACCCTGGCTTTCTCCTATATTATTCGGGGAAAATATAAATTTGTGTTCCGTCTTTTTAGTTATAAGATCATAAAAATGTTGGAAGTCAATTTCTTTCCGTGTTCTAAAGTTGAGGGTGATTCCGCGAATTTTCAATATTTCTTTGACTTCCCCAGTTGCCAAATTACGTATCAGGTACGCAATTTTTTTCGGTCCCAGCCCAATGAACAGAAACATTTCCCACCCGCTAGGTATTTCATCGGTGAGTTCCCCGAGGTAATTTCCGGTGGTCAGCAAGGGTCTTTCACCTTTCTTTTCAATGAACATGATTGAGTCTGTATCTACGTACAGGACTCTATCGTAGCCTATAGTCTCAATTAGTTCATACAATCTTAAACGTGCCCATGATGATATAAATGCAGATAGGGTAACGTTGGAAAATGGGAGAGGCGTGTTTTCATTCTCCACGTCTTTGTATGTAACAATAGGTTATTCAGCCCCAACCGGGACCACAATGCTTACCTCATATTGAGGAGCCAGTAACAAGTTTAATAATGACTGACTGTCTTTTACTATTTTGGTCTGAGGGAGATCGGTTCGCTGCCCGAATTTCCCGAAAAGTGTATTTAAAAATAGTTTTGATATCCACCTCAGACCTGGATTCAACTCAATGTTTTCGTACTTCATTTGCAGTTCTTATTTTGCTTCATACTGGCGTATGTATTCCCGTTTTTGTTTTTCTGTAACGCACTCTGAGGGAAAGCCACTTGCCTCCTGTTTCATGGTGAGGTAGTTATTCACATAGTCCTTACACAGTCCATTTCGTATTGCCATACCTCATGGATCAGATCGAGTTTATATCCACAGGATATGGCTTTTTTTAATTCAGGGGTGCAGAACGTCCCGCGAAAACACCGTTGGTCCTTGTTGTGCCCACATTCCCCGTTGTTGTGTTCTTCCATACACGTGCGACATAGTCCAAACATGAGTTTGCTGTTGCACGTATAGGGAAGAACACGAATTGCGAGGGATGTGGGGGGTTCCACGGTACAGTCATATAATCCCTCGCAATCCTTCAACTCGTTGAAATCTTTCCTGTACACCTTTGGTTGACCCACGGGCAGGGGTTTGCGAGCCATAACCCATGGGTACAGTGATGTTACATCTAGGTACCGTTGTCGCTCCGAATCATCACAGGTGTACAGGGACTGGAATACTTCTGTTCTGCCACCCTTGAACGCGTGTTTGGGTACAAGGTCTGCCTCCAGGTCAGCGCAATCGGTTCGAATAAACTCCTGGATGGCACTATCGTGCTTGACGTACTCGTCCCAGGCGCATTCCCATATTTCAATGACCTTGAACCCTAGTCGTTGAAGGTACTGTTTTATTATTCCATCGGGTAAAACGTTGTTCAAGACTTTCCCCTTCTCCGAAGGGTTCGTGCCTAAGGTTTGGGTACATACGAGGGCACCCATGCCATAGGCAACCCAGGAATTCATACGCATAGAGTTGCGACCCTTCTTTTGCATACCTGTATAATTTATACGGGCCCGCATGGACCTCTCCTCCATTTGCTGCGTGTATAATTCCACGGTTGTGCACCCGGGACATGTGCGTTAGCCACCGAAGGGCTTTTTTGCTCTGACGGTCACGTTTCTGGTAGCCTAATGGAGGGATTACAGGTATGGTGTCTTCCGGCATGTGCATAGTGCGATACACACGCATAGCCAGACTAGCTATTGTCGCGCTTGATATAAAACACTGAATTCTATCGGTTCGTTCTTCTACAATATTTGAGAACTTTATAACCCCTGCAGACAAAATAGCGACGTCGTTTTTACAGTAGGCCAGTAGCTCCTTATGCATGTCGAAGGTGTAGTTTTCGTCCTGACTACACTCGTTATGCCATTGCTTCAATGCATCGTACTCCTCTTGGCTACGACCCTCCGCGTCAAACATTGTTAAGGGTGGAATTGGACCCGTATAGTTTTCCACCGTGTTGATAAAGTATAGGAATTCACCTTTTCGTAAATTGGTATCCTATCCGAGACTTGCTAGTTTAACACCCATGTAGGCATAGGTGTCCCGGAAGACAACGCGTTTTTGCAGCGACATTTGAATGATTTTATTCCCTTGGGCAATCATATGAATCTCCTTGCCCAGTCCTTGCTCCTCTATCGCTGTTCGTGCCACCAGTATGCTGTCATAACGGGACGCATTGTGCGCTAAACATACCGTACGACGAAACTGGTCCCGTTCTTCCAATACGTGTTCAATAAACTCATCCATGGCCTTGAAAGAAAAGTCGCGAATACCCCCGATGTTAGGATCCCCGCAGACCATGCATGAGGCACCTGTCCTTATCTGTACATTCATGACATCGGTGGGATGCACAGACAAGATTAACTTCATGTCGGCGGTCCCCCTTTGCGTCTGGAGCAAGGAGCAGAGTCTCCACATCATATATAATATATAAATATTTATCTTCCCTTTCCGGGTTTAGTTTTCTAATGAATCACTGGTGCTGTGGGAGTACGTGCTTCTGACACAATTTACACAAATACTGGCCACATTCGTGCGGGGGTTTACGTCGTTGCGTATCTATGAGGGCTACGCAGTCGGGGCATTCCTTAAATCTGTCACATACCGACCTACATTTTTTGGAGCCTTTTTATGATTGGTTTTACAAGCCATGGAGGGAAATGTTTTATGGCAATCATCACATTTAAAACGTCCCTTCTCCTCGTCCTGGATGGTGTGGCGGGCTTTGCAAAACGAGCAGGTATAGTTGCATTTATGTCGTAGTCTGTCGCGATACCCGACAAGACACATATCACAGTAACCCCTAATTCGCAAGTATGATGTAATATAGGTTATTATACTGTAATGCCCGTAACCCGTTTCCTCTTCCTTGGTGTACTGAATATATAGAGGTGTTTCTGCAGGAGGACCTGCGTATATTACTCTCGCAACTCTTATATCCGGGTTCCTCTCATATACTACGATTCTGTACTGCGAACCCAAATGTTGCTGGAACAACTCAATTACCTCCCGTCCGCAGCCGTTTCTTGCCTCCATATCAATACCTGCTACTACACACAGACGTTGCGCTTTTTTCCGCCAATACCTGGGTCCTGTGCGTTTGTGTTTTATTCGTTTAACTTGAATCTTTTTCTTATCTTCACGGGCTTCTGCCATCGCTAGCGCCTGTGGGAAGCATAGGACTGATTTCGGAGGTGACACGGTGTACTTGGAGAGGAAACCTGTTTTCTCCATGATCTTATTGAATCTACGTCTAGCTTTTCCCATTTCCGTACGCATATCTACCCAGTGTAACTTTATCACCACGTGACCAAATAAAAATGTCTCATTCGAGTTGAGAACGTTTTCTGTAGCTGATAAAATTACAGCTGGGGTTATTTCATCCCGTTTCCGCCAACCCACGTACACCGGACGATCGATTTCACTAGCAGTGCTCTCGATCGTGATTCCAACGTACGCGGATGGGGGCAGGTCAGGTATGATGTTTGCTAACGCAAATTGGAAAAGCTCATTAACATACTCCTCCGGATCAACATTAGCGATTGCAGGGTCAATCTCAATGAATCTCCCTTCCATCCTAAAGTGAGGGTACCGTCGACGTTGACGAGATATAATGCGAAAGTTACCATTTCGTTGCGTTCCGGTGCCTTGCATATTAATGGTGGTGGGGGAACAAACAAACGGGGAGTGGTACCGTCTTTTTTCTGTGCTTGGATTCTATTTCCTGTTCGGTTTTGTTAAACATATTCACAGCGCCCGACGGGCCTGGCTGTACGTTGATGTGATTAGCATCATCGTACAGACGGGCTAACGTCGGTTCCTTTGTTTGTCTTACCACACCTTCATTCCCTGTTCCAACGTCCACCGCAGGTGTAGGATGCTCTGTATGTTCGGGTTCCAAAGGGGTGAACGCACTGGGAACCCTTTCCTGATGAGTTGGATTTGGAGGTATGCTATCCTGCACATCTACGGTTGGTTGTACACCACCTACAGTGCGCAGTTTTATCTTCCTCCAAATCCAGCGCTACCTCCAACATGCGTTGTCGTTCACGCGCATCCCTGTGCTCATTCTCCAGAGCAACTCTTTCCACGATGGAAGGCAAAAGCGCGTCAACGGCTTGTGCTTCCACCTCCTCCGGATGGTGGTGGTGCAGTACGGGTGCGCTCTACAGGTCAATCCACGTCGGGGGTGGAACACCTCTACAATAGTTCAGTGGTGGGTTTGCTGGATTTAACCTTAACCAATTCCAAAATGCATAGGGCTCGGTTTTGCCTAGCATTTCAAGTATAGTGTTGCGATTCATTCATACACTCCCCAATTTTACCCGCATGACACAAGTCATAAAACCGCCGTTGGACCTCTTCAATATATGGTTCAAATTCAACCGACCGCGCCGCGTAAAGGTCCAACACTTGCCAGCCCAATTGGCATAATTTGCAGTATTTCATTTATCATGTGCCAGCAATACTCTAAAATGTTTTGTATAAAGCGGTACCTTAACTCGGGTCGCAACGTGCGTAGAACAAGGGCCTCCCACTGGGTCAGGGTCCTCCAGACCTCTAGCCAGTCATTTGTTTACTGTAGCGCTCCGTGTTCAAAACTCTCTAACACAACATCAATTGGATTCATCGTGTCTGCAAAATACAAAGTGAAAGCGCACTTTGAGTTACACAGAAGTAAACAGGACGTGCTTACAGTGTTAGTGATTCACTTCAACTGGGTATGATTGTACTCTACTTGGTATATATGCTTCTAGAGGTAAGTTAGTATTCCTATGTCTAGGGTCTTGCGCATACATTACTTTCTACACTCTTGGTATGCAGGTGTGACTACAGCTGTGGATGGTATGCATATGTCTCATGCTTAGGTAACGATGGTGATTCTTACTACTACTTCTACTAGTATTCAAATGTTTACACGTACCTTATTTTTCTGAACTGCTTGTTGACTCTCACTCGGATCTGGTGGTTTGCCGTGCTCGGTTCTGGTGATTTGCCGTGTTCGGTCTGCTGACACCTGCAATGAATGAACCATACTTTAGTCTATTGTATCAGCTTTCGTGTACGGGTTAGTTTTACTGATTGTTATATTTTACCATAGATATGTGAGTAAACTTACGTACCTTTACATTGTTTTCTTTCCAGCTCCTCTCCGTGGGCATGCTCTTGTGGAATTTGATTACTGTTACTACTACTACTACTACTTGCAGTCCTATGCTATTGTTTTCCTACGTTTACACGTACCTTATTGCCCTTTTCCGGGTCCCTTTTCTATCTGAGTTGATCAGTTGTTCGTAGTGGTATTGGTGTTTTACAAAGGCTTTTGGTGGGTTGATCAGGTGTTCGTGTCTTACTACAACTTTTGGAATTCTGAAACAGATGAAATTATAATTTAGTCTATTATACCAGCTTTTGTGTACGTGTGGGACGATGTTATGTTTTTTTATTACTACATTAGTGTGTTGCTACGCAGAGGTATCTTTAGCTATTGCCCTTTATTCCCGCTAACGTAGATGGCTCTCGTAGATTTATGTTATCCTTGCAGGTTCTCGGTGGTAGTGTGCGTCCTTAACCTTCTCTCTGAAACGATACCACACAATGTGTTTTAACGTTATGTCTCGTACTAGATTCTTAGTACATAGCTAGATTTTTTGACACCTTCCCTATCTATGTTTTTTTACCCTTTTAGGATCATTGTTTAAATACATTTCTTTGCTACACACATTGTGATTTTATGATATGTTCCATCTTTGAACCCTCTTCTCTCCTCCTCCTTCTCCCTACTACGTACGACGAGCACCCTGGCGACATATTCATCGCATTTAGGTAGTATTATTACATAGCGATGATTATTAATTTTAGCGGTTAATGTTGCCCTTCTAGGGGTACGTTGTAAATATGAATCCAAATCGTTCCTCTCAATACTTCTAATATAACATAGCATAAACGGTATTCTAAATCAAAAGCATTGTTATCCAGAATAGCTCAAAGAATTATTTATGGATTAAAAGAAATTTAACAATTAAATATCTTTTTCTTCCATCATGATTAGATAAACAATTATTACAATCCATGATGAGGATTTTGAGTTATAACAATTTTAAGTTTACAAAATGGAAATGCCGCAATAATAAACATCCATAGAGATAAAAACGTTATGTTATTGTTACATAAATTACGTTGCAAAAACTCAAGATGACAACTAAGGACAGTTCGGATTTGGTGAACATCCTTCAGTTGTGCACCATTCACGTTCAGTGTTGCAGTCTTTTTTGGGAACCTAAGAGTTGCGAGGAGGGTCGGTTTCATGAAGATGTGCAGTCTTCTCTCCTCTTTTCCCATTACGTACACCCTGGACACGTTTACCATCGTTCCTCCGCGCATTGACATTAACTACAAGTGTACATGATTCACTTGTCCATTTTTCACAACTTTTGAAAAATTCGAATCGGCTTATCTCGAATTCGAGTTGACCTACGTTGTACGTACTATTAATTTCGTTCTTAGACTTCTGAACCTATTTGTTCCATGTGTCAAGTTTTCGAAATTACTCGAAATTGGACACTTCGAACCCTCGTATCTCGAGTACCGTTCGAGCTAGAGCAAATTTGACCCAAAATTTCGAACCCCCCTAGCGACTCTCTTCCTTGTTACCACTACGTAATTCTGAATCCGTTTGCCATCGTTCCTCCGCGCATTGACATTAACTACAAGTGTACATGATTCACTTGTTCATTTTTCACAACTTTTGAAAAGTTCGAATCGGCCTATCTCGAATTCGAATTTAACCCCCTGGCGACTACCCAACCCCCGTACATTTGGTCTTCCGGACCTATATACAAAGTTTCCAGGTCCTCGGACCATTTTCAAATTTCAAATCGTTCAAACCTTGAACACTTTTTTCTCATCCTTGTCACCACCACGTACATTCTGAACCCGTTTACCATCGTTCCTCCGCGCATTGACATTAACTACAGGTGTACATGATTCACTTGTCCATTTTCCCCAACTTTTGAAAAATTCGAACTGACCTAACTCGAATTCAGGTCAACCTACGTTCTACTATCACCTCTGTTCTTTAAGATTGGTAATTGCAACCGACCTTGTGAAACATTCTACAATTACATTGCACTTATATTTGTTAGTACATACCTCTGTATTGTTTTCTTTCCGTTCCAATGTTCACTCTTATCACTGTTCACTAGTTCACTAACCGTCTCACAATAACTGCCTGTTGCTTGCGTTCAACATTACCTTTCCTGTTGTCCTGGCCACTCCCCCTCAATCCATCCTGTCTCTGATTAGTTAACAATCTTACGTTTTCTGTTCTCTCCTCCCATCCTGTTAAGAAGCTACCTGAACCTTCCCCCTTCCCGGTTGCCAGCTACCATCCTTTCTCTTCCTACATTTTTTTGTTGCAAAGCGGACCGATTGGTGATACACTTCGTATGACGTCCCATTTTTTTACGGTATTTGTGATTCAATAGTGTTCTTTCAATTTCAGTTGCGGTGTCTTCTTCTTCTGTGCTGAGTCGGTGGGTCTGACACGTTTCAAAATCATGCTACTCCCGTACATTGTTGGCTCCCTATTCATGCAATCCTCTTTTTTATAAAGAGATAAAGAAATCGTTTTGTGCACCACAGACAAGGCGTCACTACGACCATCTTTCTAAAGAGAGGCACCGCTCTTAGAATTGCATGATGGATTATCATCCTAACTGACATCGCTTCTAGACCTACCATACGAGACAATTGTAGGCATTCAATATGCTTGACAACACCAGTAATTTCAAATCATCTGTCATTCCATTATATACCATGACCAACCATTACGGCTGGTAGCTTCTTAACATCATGTATTGTTACGCATCTTCAACTGTGTCATCCATCATACAACTCTTATCAATACTACTGACAGCTACTGTTAAAAGTCACGAGCATAGCCCATTCAGCCGTCACGCAGAATCATTTATTAGTCCCACATCATTAATCCTCACATTGTGTACAATATTCTTACATGTCAGGTAGACATCGTCTTTCAAAGGATTATCAATTTCTCTGTTTCAAAAGGCACGCACAGATTGGACTCGCCTTCTCCTTCTACCATTGTTCAAGCAGAGATTCAAAGCGTTCTTTCAAATCATTATTATCCACCTTTTCATGCCTAGTTCTATAACAAGTCAACCTCATACGTACATGCTTCATCCGTCAAGCCTTGTCACTTGCCCCGCTGACAATCGATCTATCGTTCTATAGAAATTCAAAGCGCTCAGTTAAATTAAAACCCATTCTCACATCCTTTCCTAAACCATGAGTGGTTCGCATTGTCATGTTTCATCCGAAACATTAATTCTCCTCTGAGACCTGGCCGCTTAATCTTGTCACTGAAGCTCATGCCCTTTTCAAACACAATTGCCTTCCTAACAACGCTTTGTCCAGATACCGCACCCAATAAACAATTCGTCATTCCCAACGTCTGATATTAAAGTATTCGTCTCATTCTAAGGTCACGTCTATTTATATTCATGTCTTACAGGTACATGGACATCATCCATCAACCATTGCTAGCATCTAACGAACCCATTGTGACATTAATCTTTACAAAACATTTATCGCAATCTCTCTCCATCTGTCTTTGATCGTGTCCAAGTGACTGCCCTGTCACAAGTGATGAAATAAACCGATTCCACCGTCACGTACGACCATTTATCATTTCCCAATGAATAGAAGGCATTAAACCAAGTAGAAGACAGATGGCAAAATTCCTTTGTTCAACAAAACATTTTAAAGTCTCGTATGTCCTAGTATATCATCACCCGCCATTGTAGCGGTATCGCTTTGTTCATGTAAAACTGACAGCAGCTGTCAAAAGTGACGAGATAAGCCAATTAAAACGTCACGTAGGATCATTTATCATTCCCCAATGAATAGAAGGTATTCCCCCACCCCTCACCCCCTCAACAGTATGGTTTTCTAAGGAACCAAAAAGCGACCCTTTTGGTGCTCATATCTACTGGGGTCACCTCATCCACTTTTTAAATTACAACTTATGGTTTTTACTGTTAAAATTAATCCTGAAAAATTTTACCTACCCCATTTGCCTTTGTAGAAATCCAGTAAGATGCAGCATATTTTCAGAGATCATCCTTCGAAAAGAAATATTATTCTTTTCTCACAATCTGCATTTGTAGTTATAACATTTTACTTTCCTCGATATGAGCCAAAGTTGCCTAAAGGCATTAAATAAAAATTCAATTCAATTCTCATTTCTTTGGCATACGAACTTTAACATTCATATATGTACCTTGCATCCATTAGGTATTGTGGCGAAATAGGATTACGTCTTACCCACCCTATCCTAGATTTTGCTTCACCTTAAGTTTTGACCCACGATTGGAGCGAGACTCCTAGTTTGAGTAACGTTAAAATACAAGAGAAATAGTATAAAGCCTGTTGAAAGAATATTTGTCGATTCCCTGCTTAGCAACGTCGAAATTTGGAAATATGACAGCAACTTAGCAAGGTCAGTTGTTAGCTGTCAAGGAAGCTTATCATGAATGTGGTAGAGATTAAATATGAAAAGTCCTGTTTTACGCAATTCAGGAAGGATGAGTATGTACAAGCAGAGGAAGACAATATCATAAGACGGGCTAGATAAGATCAAAACAGACATTCTCAAGGAGAGTTTGTGGTCAAGTGATGCGTAGTAACAGTTACTCAACACCCCAAAACATCCTCTCCTCAATTCCTATCTTTTTACCAAATATGGCATCGTGTGATAATTGCGGAAAGGCTACGTGTTCATGGTGAAACGTCGAGATTGTGGAAGTAAACCTTCCGGGGCGTTAGCTCGAAGCCCCCTATATAAGGTCTAAGGTCATGAATTTTATAAGGAATATCACCCCAGGAGACTGAGAGTGAGTTGTTAGTCGACATCTATACGTGAACTTAGAATTCTCAACTATTCTATCAGGTTAGTAAAGTTTATTTTAGAACTTAGAATTTCCAGTAGATGAAACACACTTTATCCCCAGAGTTGTAACATGTCCTATTTTCATGTTTTCGTGCAACCATCCAAGGTCTTCTTCAGGAAGAAGTTGAAACTTCGATATTAGATAATTATTTGAACCAGTTGTATTGTAAATTAAATTCAGTTATCTGAAATAAATAGGACAGCCTGTCGTTGTTTTGCTTAGTTAGATCGAAACGATGTAGAATTAATTTTTAAAGTTTTCAAGTGAATTATTTTAAGATGTAATTAATTTTGTTGTATCAAACCCCATTTTTATGTTTTCTTTATTATGTAAATAAACTTGTTATTTAAATGTTAATTATTTGTTGTTTGCCTTGAAGCACATTGCTGCAGAATGATCACGCCCGAGTAAATCAACGTACCTAAATTAATCTACCTCTGAGACCCCTGAAACCTGAAAAGGTTGCTTTATAACGCCCGCATACTTGGTATCGCTCCTAGAGTTAAAAATGATGCCACAAGAAATGGTGGAGGCGCCGGGTAAAATCAGACTTGAAATATCCAATATTTCACTGATTAGTGGTCAAAAAAAAAAAAAAAATTTGAAAGCAGACAGCTGCAAAAAAAAAAAATGTTTTTTTTTCTCTTAATTCTTTTTAAGAAAGGGAAAGTGAGTTTCATGAAAACATTATGATGTTATGTTTCTTTTTCGCATGTTAGTAAGTAAGATGTATTTCTCTTAGTGAATGGTTTTCTATTGGTGTATTGGTTGTGTAATCTGAACTTGTGTCAAGATGCCTTTGTTCGGGAAACGCAAACTAACTCAAAAGAAGTTAGAAAAAATAGCGAGACTTCCGTGTTTACAATGTAGGCAGACTGAGTATCTGAATTACGGTATTGATATCGATCCCTCTAGACTTGCAACTCCCCACGCTTGTAAAATCGCGCAAGCACCCAACGTGTTAGCTACTTTTTCTGCCCCAGCTCCCACCTGTGGCACCTCATCGGTATGGCCTTCTGTGCGAGAAGGTGATGACACTAGTTATTTATTGGTTCCAAACGTTAAGCAAGAAATCGAGGATGATGAAATTGTGGAAAGTTATTCTTCTCCTGCTTCGGATGAAGAGCCTTGTTGGGATAGTTTCGAACCTCCTCTAGAGATAGGAGCGAATGAAACTTTACTCAACCCAAATTCGCCTCGAGATGTGCTGCCACGCTACACATCCACTCCAGTTTCCGCGGATAACCAGAACTTAGTAGTAAATTTGGAACAGGAAATGGAACAGGTTAGTACGACGAACGAGGACCCTGATTTCTTTGCGCCTATATACGATATCTTCGAAGATGTACCGAGATTTCAAGTACCCCAACTAGCAAAGGATTCATTACAAGGTGTACAAACATCTTTGGGTAACGTAACCCCATTGTCCACGTCACCAAGACCAACATCACCGATAGTTAAAAACATTCCAGAGATAGAGGCTTTGTTCGAAGTTGGTCCACTACCAACTCGCCCCACGCCAGCTCCACGAAAACGACTCCAAGTAGTCGCAACCAAAAGCAAAGATGCTCCTGAGGTAAGACATCAGGAAGACATAGAGCAGGATGATCACAATCCAGCTCCAAAAAGACAGTCACAAGATGACCAGGTCAAACCACCAGAAACTATAACACCTCCACAAGCTGAGTCTCCGAACTCTGAGAAACCAGAAGCAGAAAGCAGTAATTTTCCAACTCTCTCTCCTAATCTTCATTTACCAATTTTTGGTGGATCCCAAGAGGAATCCATTACTAGATTTTTAGCTAGATTTGAAGTTGTAGCGAATATTTATAAATGGAACGAGTCAGAGAAAATTCGGTATTGCTTACTCTGTTTTAAGGAAAAAGCAGAAACCTGGATTTATTGTAGGAGTGCTACTTTGAATAGTTTCACTCGTTACGATGACTTTAAAGCATACGTATGTGCAGCTTTCCCAGAAAACGTGTTTCGTATTACTCTTCAAAGTGATCTGCGTTCAAGAAGACAAAAACCGTCGGAATCTGTCCAGGAATTTGTGTATAAATACGTAAAAGAATGGAAGGAAATTTTTCCTACGATCTC
>JAGDQP010034793.1:0-19915 GCA_022664845.1 Lepisma saccharinum | reverse complement strand
AAAGTCTATTTTCACTACTTGGAAGTCTGATTTTCAATCAAAATTTTCACAGGCAATAATAGCAGACGCTAGTGCGTCATTTAATAATATGTTTCAACCTTTATCATGGGAGATTTGTCATGATGTGTAGGCTTCTTTGTATCGGTGGTGAATCATCCCTACGTGATTCCAATTTTCGAAGTGTGTGGTTCCCATTTCCGACAAAATGCAGGTATTCTAACTCCGACTGTCTCGGCAATAGGAATTTCAAGCTCGTTTATTGTAAGATGAAGTCCTGCAAGGTTGCAAATGTGTGATTCTTGTGATTAATTTTGGTTGAAATAACATGTAGGGACAGTTTCGGGTTTTCGGAAAAACCGTTCGTGTGTCTCGGACGTTTCCGCCCAGTGAAGAGAATGCGTCCCAACCCCGACGGTCCAATATTTGCCGCCATCGGCCCGGTGTCGGGGGTGTGACAGTCGGGAAAATGTCGCATTTAAAGGCCGTCCACCAGCGGCCTAACGCCGAATGGGCGCGTTAGGCAAAAAATCCTGTTGTCAAAGTGGACTAAAGAACGAAGCCAGGAGTGATGTAACTAGCTTAAACTAATCCTTGTAGTGTACCAATCACACCAGTACATTTTGTGAAAATGGTTGGCAAAAGGTTGCTAAAGTTTTCCTGCCTCCCTTGTCCCGACAATGGGGTTGGGATTTGGTCGGGACTGAGGGAAATGCCGACCATGTCGTAACAAGGCGGGAATATGACGGCAAGAATAGTCGAGAAGAAGGCCAACAATCTGAGAAAGTCAGCAGAAAACAATTGCAATTAAAATCAGTGATAGTCACGATTTACACTAGGCATAAATTTGTTCATTATAGAGAATAAAAAATCAATTGCAAATATCAGTTAGGATCGTCGGCCTTCCCTCGGTACTTTTTTTTAACCCGACTCTACACCGACGTTTGGAATGTGGGCGGCAGCATATAAATGGGCCGAATTCTGGCCGAGGTCTGTAACTCTCTAATATTAAAATATGCTTATTAAAACATATTTATCTCTTAATTTCATTCGTCCTTTGACAAAAATCTGTAATGAAAAATATCACAAAATACAAAGCAAGCAAATAGAATGGAATTAACTACATTTTTTATGTTTTCGTTTGCATGTTGAAAACATTGAATTTTTTAACTATAGCCTATTTCAACGAACATTTTTTGTTAATAGGGCGTTAATCTATGACACAGATTTCGTTTTATGTGTGTTTTCTAAGGCGACATATTACACTTATTGAGAAATACAAATTTAATAGTGCAGCGATGATCAAGGTCTTAAAGAAAAACTGCACATAAGAAAGAAAAAAGGAAAGTATTCTTTATTTTTATTTTCTGTGGTCTAGTGACAAAACCTTATTTTCTCGAATAGCAACGTGGTCTCTACCGCTCATGGTCAATTCCACCAGAATGAATGGTTTTAATGTATAATCAGTTCTAAGATGGACTCCCTAATCGTAATCATTGCACAAATATTATTTTTTAGTACAACTTGGATCGTCATTCGCTTAGCCAAAATGGCTTATGTCACTACTTGTGAATATATTACGTCATTTGTTACGTTGTCTCGAGAACTTTGGGTTATTCTAACTCCGAAACTGTAAATTTGGTTTTTGGCAAAGATGGATGTAATTCTTGTACTTTAGGAAATGTATTTATGAAATATTGCCTATTATTTTTAAACACTCTGTACTAGGGATGAGCAGATCCGGATCTCAGATGTTCCAGACATCCAATATCCGGATCCGTTTGGCCATTCCTACTCTGTACATGAAAGCATAACATGAAAAAATAAAGCCGTGGAATTCGGATCGACAAAGGGTAGGTTCGTAGGTTCCAAAACCGCCGAGGCCGATTACCCTTACTGATATTTTCCAGGATTTATCTCTGTTTCACCAGGCGAATGCCAGGATGGTATCTTAAGTAAGGCTCTGGTCGCTACCTTCCCTATTCTGAACCTAAACCATCCTGGCCTGACCCAAAGATACCAAAAGTCCACAAATAAATTCAAATTTAAAACTACCTCAGTAGACTTTCCCATTGGTCATTCTCTTTAAAGATGAATGAGCGTACAAACATAAAGAAAATGTTTATACAATATCACATTGCAGACAGACAAAAAAAAGGGAGAGAGAGACGTATTATACGGAAGTAGACAGATAAATGAACTCATAAACCACCTTTTTCTTACTTATTTAAAAAGAAAATACTGTTCCACAAAATGTGCTGTGCAGAGAGAAAACAGCACCCCTCCTGAATAACAGTTTTCAAAGTAGGATCAAGTACTCAGAAAAGCAAGAAGATAAGATATTCAGATAATCAGGTAATCAGATATCCTACACTGCAATAACGTGACGTATCTCAAGGAAGTAGTGTTGCTTAGGTTACACCTCTTCAACACTATCTAATAATAATAGAGCTAAAGATTCCAGGTGTCTTTAAGATAACAATGTCCGAGCTCTTTATTAAATAACAAGCATTTCTCTCTCTCTGTCTGCCTGCTCTCTCTCTCTCTCTCTCTCTGTATGTGTTTGCTTTCCATACCATGCTTTACAATTTGACATCATGACCAACGCTTTGACCATTAATTTTTACCAACAATTGTGATGAAGTACCACTCACACCATCTGTCGTCACCAACAATAGGTCATCCTTTAATCTGTTGGATATTTGCAGCTTTTGAAACATGCTGTTCAAAGACTATCATACAACCAATTTAATTCAGTAATTTCTTTTAATTATTAAAAATATAATTAATCTTTTAATTCATTATTATTATTATTATTAGGTCCTTTTAATTTCAACTCCAAAGTGATACAAAAACCAATTATACTAAATTCCAATAAACAAGAAATCGTATTATTAATAGAAAATTAATTAAACAAGACTATGTAAATAAAAATAACACAAGGCAACAGTTTTTAACTTTTGTGTGGTAACGTGAAGAATTTTCACCATTCTTTACTACTAATTATTCAGTGCTGATTTCTGATTTAGCCATGGAAAACGTAAGTGTTTTTTGTGATATGATAACTTTTACTTTTTTCGTCCGTATATACAGAATAAAATTGACTGTTTGTGCCATCTCGATTTCATAAATATCTACAAAGTTTGAATCATAACACAGGCTATCTATGAAGCATAGAAATACATTGATGAAAATCCAACAAAAACAAATGAAATTCAATTTGAAATTATTAAGTAATATTTACTTTCTTTTGAACCAAGAATTGCAAAGAAATTGTTAGTTCCCGTCTCTCTCCCTACTTTTTTTTTATGACACTTTAGGTCTTATTTCTGCAGAAATCATCAGTAGGTCTCTGGTACTTTTGTTATACTGTTATTATGTTTTGATAACTTCTCTCCCCTTGCCAATTACTTACATCACTTAAAGTCTCTGCGAAAAACAGATGTAAACATAGAAAATATGTGACTTAATTTAATTATCAAGAAAAGGAAAACACATTTAGGTAATTATACTGTACTGTATTAACACACACACAAAAAAAAATGACATACACGGGTAAACAATATTCACTTTAAAAAGTTTGAGATTCATGTTTATTTTGGTTTGTTTATTTCTACACAGCTAACGAAAATCTTCAATTTCATTTATTCCATTAAGTTCAGTGCAATTAAGTTTTTTTTTTTTTTTCAAATCATTGGCTAGTGGAGAAGGACGTACATCTGCCAACAAAAGAGGTGGGCAGTCCCACGTTATTGAGAAGAAGGTGAACAGTGGCGTAACTACAATGCCGCGAGACTCCGCATTGTTCGGGGCAGGTGTCTAGGGGGCCCTACAGGCAACACACAAATACTGTAGGCGAAAAATGTAATTCAAACCTTACTCACAGTCGGTAAAAGGGAGGGAATTCTAAATCTCAAAATCAAAATCCATCAATTTTTTGACCGGATTATTACAGCAGCATGTGGCCTGGGGTTATCATGTGGATGACCACTCCTTCCTTGGTCATTGACAAGGCCTGGCCGACTCGATCAGAATTCTGCTTCCAGTCTGTCCAACTATTGGCAATAGAAGGTGCAGTGTTGGATTAAGGTAACTGCGCTATTGACTATTAGGATCCCTTGGCGAAGCCCCTGGGCTGCAGCACTTTTAGCCTCGACCTTAATCCGGCTCCAACTTGTAGCATTAATGGTTTATTTAGGTTCCAGCACCTCCTAGTGAAAAGAAAAGGTAATAAAGTAAATGAAGTAATAGACAAAATGACATCGTGCTGCAAAGAGAGTAAATTAACAATATCATAAAAAAAGTGTTATTTAAAGGAAACCTTAATTTCAATAGAGGACCACTATAAAAGTGCATGATAAAACGATATAAAGACTCTTAAAATACCTAGGCATAACCTTAGACGAAAAACTTAACTTTAGAGAGCACACAACTATACGTCTGCTTGTAAACAACTTGAAACTGCATTCTTCTGTTTACTATTAAGTGATTCTGCCAGACCCTCCCTGTGGGGGGTGTCACCCTCCACATCCTTGAGAACATCCCCCAACTTTAACAAATTTACGGTAAAAAAAAACACTAGAGACCGTGCAAAACTCCCCTTAAACTCTCCCAATGTTGACTTTACACCCCCATACGGAATATCCTGGCGGAATCTCCTGTTGCTATTTGACCATCACGAAAATTGTTGGAGTAAATGTTTCAAACATTAAACTCTGGGAATATTTTCCTCGATTTTTAAATAACAAAATACTACCTTCGAATTAAATAAAAACTCGAAAACTCGAATTACATATGAATTTTTGACATTGATTTCAATAGGAATTTCAAGGGAAATACATTTCTATTCGAATTACCCAATAACTCGAATTATCCAAGTTCGAATTACAAAGAGTCCACTGTAATAAAAACTTCTAGCCCAGTGGTTTAGTGGATAGCCCTGCGGACGGGATGAGCACATAGGGTTGCCAACTGCCCGGCTTTGAACCGGACAGTGCGATTTCTAGAGCAATTGTCCGGTGTCAGGTTATAAGCTCAAACCGGGCACCTGATGTCCGGTTTTGATATATATTTTCTAAAATGGTAATTTAAGTTAAAGTTTTACTCTGGAAGTGAAAAGTCAGAATGTTAAAGTTAATAGTCCCAAAGCACGAATAAGCTCCAATTCTGGGTCTGCTGAATCCATTCATTGTTTTCAGTTCTGAATGATCTTACGCGTATAATTACTTACTTCTACACGCTACGGTGTATTTTTTGCTCCAGTATAATAATTTGTAACGGTTGCTTACATTTCTAAAAAAGTTTGGACTAAAAATAACTACTCGCACCCCAGTCATTAATTATTTTTGTTTCTCACTAATAGAAAAATCAAGCCAATTTAAATTCTGTTGCACCGTCCATGGATCCCACTAACCCCCAAATTTGAAAAAAAAAAATGAGATAATGTCACGAATGTAATGCTAAAACATGTCATACGTCATCCTTCAAATCGTGGTACTTGTGTAAGCAATTACATTCGAGAAACAGAAGTAGAAAATGATATTATAATGGACGTCCATGCAAATAAAAAAGAACTTTGATTTTCTCAGAACAGCCTTAGTGAGGGTTGTGGGTTTTATGCATAGTGCCACAGTGTTAGTTTCTTTATACAAGTATTTTATTGTTCAAACACGATGGATATTATTGAAAAAAAAAAAAAAACTTCAACTTAAGTTGGGTTGAAGATAATAGGGAGTGAGTTCAGTAATTATTCTTAATGTGTTCCATGTCCGGTTTCCGAACTGAAATAAAACGAAATGTCCGGTTTTAAGACATTTTGAAGTTGGCAACCCTAGCTCTGAGCAAAGTTGTAAGTTGAATTCTTACATTAGCAGGGTTGTCAGGCCCGTACTGATTTACCTTTTCTAGGTTTTCCCCTCAGTTATACCAGACGAATACTGGTATGATACCGAGACAAAGGTCCTGCCCATTACTTTCACCTTTCCTCTACTATATCTTGAATTCTAGTGATTAGCATATTAAAACACTCATAAACTGTCCCTTGAATCTTCACAGAAGGACGTCATCCTTTAGGTATGTGACGGCCTTAGATAATGGCAGCTTATCTGGCCAACCGATGCTGTTTTCTTTTACAGTAAAACTTATTTTTATTTCAGATTTTTAGAGAGTTGTCAAGACCACGGTTTACATACTTCGCGTAAGTTTTTATAAATTGGGGTGGGGGTGGGATGGGTGGACGCATTTCTTATCTTCACATGCATTATAGCTGTTCTCAGCAGACACGAACCATTTAGCTCCGATATGATTTTGTGATTGGTTGGCTAAATCGTTGCTTTAGTATGTCTTGACGTTAACTTTCTGTCTGTAGAGATTATTTTAATAATCCGTATGTAAAAATATAAAGCTTAAGAACGAAATAGCAGGTGAACTTGGAGTTCATAGACATGGAGATCTTCACAGCCAGTTCTTCCTCCGATTTGCGAATATGTATTCCACATCAGAGTAATCCAAACCGTCACAATCGCTACGCACTTGACACTTTTGTAGGAAGAAGTTGCAAACTAACTGAACGTAAGTGTATAAGTAATGAGTGTGTTGGCTTTTCATTCGTGGTTCACTGAGTTCGATACCAGCGGCCGACAATCCTGACTGAGGTTTTTCAAGGTATTTTCTTCAGTCACACCAGGCTAATGCTGGTATGGAACACTGAACTTAGATCCTGGCCGACTACTTTCCGTATCCTTTCCTTTCCCCTATACTATCCCGGCCTGAGCCATAGATGCCTAAAAGTGATTTAGTTCAATTCATTGATGTGCTGTTCAAAATTTTAGAGTTGGTATAATTTGGAAGACAACGTTTCTAAGTTTACATTCCTGGCAATTTGTTACATTTTCGTCAGTCAGGAAGCTACAGGGTTTAGTGGTAACATAACGATAAGTGGACACGTTTGACTGTTTCTTTGCCTATCGACAGACGTTCAGTTGATTTTTGATTGCGAATTCTTTTGTTGACATTGTGAATGTCACTTCCGAATTGACTTCCTGCTGTACAGATCTGTTCCAAATTTCGTCCGAGAATGCAGATGGTTGATCTCTAAAACCCTGTTTAAGTGATAATCAAGTACACTCCTTCCACTCTCAGCTTGTCGCCATATTACTACACTCCATTACATTGTTGGGGGGTGGGGGTGGGGTGAATGTGGTTGTATTTTTTTTTTAATACTTCGATGACAGATTACTAGTATCTCCTTTTGCGATTCGGGCTTTCGCTAAGACCAGGATTCTTCTACCTTTTGAACTTTCGCTAAATGGAAATGAATAACACGACTTCAGGCTAGCTTGAAGATAAACAAATCACTTAAACTTGAAATGTATTAATTTTCGATTCTCTGATCTCAAACAACTGTTGAGGTATTGATTACTGTCATAATAAAGTATAATAAATCACAATCTTCGGGCGCCAGCTAGCCTAGCCAGAAGGTAGTTTCCCAGGCGAGAGAGCCCTAGCAAAATGATTGTTGCAACCATCCCCTCCAGACGGCTCTCCTTGGTTCATATCCCATGAAACCAAGGGGTCCTTTCCACTTCCTGCGGTGCTAAAAAAAAGAATTTGAACTCTGTAACCTTGCATCTCCGTGAAGGAAGACTTGAAGACAACTTCTCAGGGAAACCTTAAACAAACGGAATATCAAAAATTGGTTAGAGGAAAGGAAACTCCTCATGATTTAAAGAATGAATATAAAATTTATTTACAAAGCACGCCGACTGTCAGCATTTCCGATTCAGCTGTTTATTAGGAATTACTTAACACAAAGAATTTATCTACCGACATTACTGCTTATATCAGAAAAAACAAAAATAACTTTTTAACTTCACGACCGACTTTCACAAACATTTGATAGAGATTACATCGAACCAAACTTTTCGCATAGAATCAAAACTTTCCCGACTCAATTCGGACTCAACTCGAGATACTCTGAAGTATCTGGTCCCCTGAGCATGAGCGGATTTAGGGGAGAGACCCTGTGGAAGGAGGGGGGGGAGCAATCACTTTAAAAGCTATCGTATGGAACGATACATTTATAGTCATTTTGAAATGACTTGAGGAACAATACCCGCATGCCCCTCATAAATCCGTCCATGCCCCTGAGGGCGTAGAACCCTCTTATTTGGACACAACCGAAGGCGTCACAACCTCCAGTGTCGGTTTCACAATGAATCTACTCAATTCCTAATTTGCATACACATCATGAAAGTTGAAATAACGATTAATCTCGAACGGAGACAACAAATGCCAATCTGGACTAACTGTCCGAAAACGAAGAAAGCGTAATGCCTTCAATCCACACATATCACTCATGCAGAGGATGACGTAACAATCACCTTGTACGAGCTACTCGTTTCAACTTTGGACACAATAGAGAGAACTTCACCATTCAAAATTGGAATAGACGTAAAGTCTACGAACCCTTTAAAGTAACCCATGCAGAGGTGCCGCTGCCGTAATAGCATCGTGTATAAGCTACTCAATTATTAAAGCTGGACAAATAGAGAATTTCTACAATCAGACAATGAGTTGACGTAAAATCTACGAACCGGTTACAACCGCTCACACAGAGGATGCCGTAAGAGCAACATGTATAAGATACTCTATTTGAAACAATAGCCAACCTGGACTTGACACACCTGCCCGATACCAGAATATCGGGTGCTGAGAAAATAAGACTGTCTTCCCGATAACAATACATCAAATTCCTTCGACTTCGTGGATCCCTGTCTTCATTAGTTAATCAGATCAAGGTAATAGCAACACGGATCCACGGTTTGCTTTGCCGTCTTTAATTTTGACTCAAAATCTGTCTTTGGAGTCACCATAACAAGTAAGGTGAGCCACAATTTTCAATTGGAATATAAATAGAGGACCTGCGTAACGCAAGACATATTCATAGAGTAAGTGGGGATTAAATGCCCAGTGGGGTAAAATGCCCACCCCCTAAAAAACACCTAAGAAAACATGAGGTGGTTACAGTGATACGACTGAGTGAAGGGGCAATTATATGGAGGACGAAGGTGAAACCAAAAAAGATTGTATGAAGAAAGTGAAGACATGCAGGCTAATTTAAATGTGCCACGTACATAATTTTTACTTGTAATGTTTTTTGAACGTTTCAAATTTAGGGAGACAGTATAACCAATATTTGCGGAAATTACAGTAGAACCTAGATATACTGTTACTACGTACCAAAGTGGCAAAACTCGCCGGGATTCGAACCTGGAATCTTAATTTCTACTTTACACCCAGTTGTTATCACCGATTTTATGTGCGATAGTCATCAGTTGAGACAAATAAACATATATCCTGATTATACCCTAAATACATGCAGTTTTTATCACCATTGACATTTGGGGTGAGTATATTGGCGTTTAGGTTTCGTTTTTGTTTATATGAATTGGCTTTTTGTGTAGGAACACTTTGATATGTTACTAGAAATGCTTTTAATATACAAGAAATGATGATGTTGACGAGGTTTTTCCAAAATCAATTATACCTAGTCACATTGTTTTAATTATTATACAAATAAATTATCTATGGGTATGTCTTAAACTTTTGAACACAAATAAAAACAAAATTCAGTATTTTGAAACACTATAAAATCACAGCCATATTCAATCCACTAGTGGATGAGGCCTCTCCCCGAAGGGAGGAGTTGGTCTACTGCTCCCACGCTGACTAGACGGGTTGGGATATATATATATATATTTAAATGAAGATGGAAAGAAAACAATATATATTTTTTTACAAAACTTTTACAAAAGAGATTGCTAATGTATTAAGCCAGAAGAAGAAAAAAATAAAAATAAAGATATTTGGCAAGAGATATCTCAAGACTTATAACGCTAAGAGCTCTTTTTAAAATTTCCAATACTCACAGTTCATCTGAAGACAATCCAAGAGTTCGATCGCTGTTAATGATAAGTGAGGAGGGGAGGGGGAGAGATGAAGAAAACTCTTAAGCACTGAGAGGTAGATAGTAAACTAAGATATCTAGCAGGAAATTTTGCAGGAAGATGACGTCCTCGAGCAAGCACTTGTAGAATCGGATGTAATTGGCACTGCTCACTCAATAGGATCTTTTAGAACTTACACATCGTTAAACCTGGTCGGTGTAGGTTAAAGAGACCGTTGCTTACACTTTTTGCTGTGATGAAAAAGTACAACTACATACATGCCATTATGTCACTTCAGAATGACGCTTTCTTTCTGTTTTTAAGAAAGGTACGAAGATGAAATACTACAAAGTTACAGACTGTTCGTCGAAAGTAACAGTTACACAAAAGTATTACAATTTTCCTTTTTGTTTGTGTAACTCGAGTTGTTCCTTTTTCTTTGTACTTCCAAAGAAATCTTATGCTAATGTGCGGTAACGAAATGACACACACTTTTACTGTTCATTTGCCGTTATTCCGAGAAACGCTTAACTGTTCTCGGAAACCTTTTTAGGTTTTATAGAACCAAATATCTGTCGATTAAGTGATCAGAATAACTTTGGTTTGCTATTATAACGGCTAACGAAAACAATATTACATACATAGGAAACAACTGATTCGCGTGGTAGACTCTTCAAACTTCCAAAACCGACTGACTTATAAAGGTGGTAAGTTTTCTGACTCTCATAGGGTCACGTGAGCTCTTATTCGTTACATGCCCAAAAGGTAGTTGATTAATACAAAGGTTAACTTATTATTGCATGAACATTGGTTCTTACATTCTGAGTTCACAAGGGTTATACGGACATATATTAACATAAGATAAAATGACAAAATCGACCTTAAAAGTTACGGTTATTATGCTCTGTATTCTATCAAATTAAATAGCACGAAGACATCAAAATTTTGCGTAGAAAATTAAGTGATTCATCGTCACATGTCTACTACCGTGGGAAGAGAAAAAAAAAGAAACTGTCGTCTTAGTCGTAAGTTACTTTGTTTTCTTTCTTCTCACATAAAGAATAATGTTTAACAAAAATGAGCATTGACGTTTAAAATTTAGGTTTATATGGGTTATCAGAATACAAATATACAATGAAACTGCAACATAAAATGAGCTTAAATGATTGCTGACATATGGTTCAAAATGCTGTTACTCTATTTCTGCGTAGAAAAAAGAGTGACCCATGTGTTGACGAAGGTAATTCTGTCTCTTCGTGAGAAAAGAACGCAAAAAGAGTGGTGGAGAGACGCAGTGAGTCAACACATTAACAGACTGATGATAAAACAAATCAATGTTTCACATACGCGTTTACAAACCTAAAGTTGCGATCGTGTCTTTATCTGAATACTAGATACAAAGAAATTGTCACAAATTATGCTTGCCAAAAATTTTCATTAAAAATACGCAAAATAATAATTATTAAAATTACTTGATAATAGCATGGCGGTTATAAGAGAATAATTACACTGCTGTATTAGCGAATCCAATGAATGTGCGTTGTACAAAGTAGGGTTCTGTTGTTCTGATGCAATAGCGGGTAGACGCTATGCCATGCAGTGTTGGAAGTTGAATGAACTGAAACTATCGTGTTCGACATCGGGGTGATTTGCCCACTAGGCTTCGGGGTTAATGGTCCGTGGGCGTTTTACCCTACGTATTCCTATTCTAGCAAACACGGTTGTACGCTTTAAAGATGTGTAATTGTCCCTGTCTTAGAAGAGGAGGAACATGTAAATTCAGTTCATTTCTATCAGTGAGTGTAATATTTCTCAATTTTTCTTACTTTTTTATTTTCAGTTAGTCTAATATTTCCATAAGACTGTTTAATGTTATTAGTAATTAGAATGAAGCTAAACAAGCTTTCGTATTTCGTATTTTCAGTTAATATGTATTTTTAGTGTTGTCACGAGACGAGACGAGACAGAGATAATGGCTATAGTAAACGATACGAGACATTGCTTTCGTAATGCAAAGTATACATCTTTTTGAGACGAGACACTCTCTGGACAATATACAGTATTTTCGAGACAAGAAAGCCTAAATCTCGTCTCGTCAGCAACACTAGTATTTTTCTATTCTGTATTTTGCAAGCCTGTCAATGGTAAGGAAGTAGTAGGAACTTCATGCTTTATAGGCTAGTTTCTGTGACTTGTACCGTCATATAATTTCCTGTAGTATGACTAGCTTCTATCATAACATCATTTCTATTGCTAGGACCTTACACCTCGTTTAGTATAGTGTTGGTGTGCGTAGACTTACGTCGCTCTGCAAAATTTCATCATTCTATGATGTCCGGAAATGAGTTCATTTAACGTTCCATGATTTGATGACACCAGGAACCATTGTGAACTAAAGAAAAGAATGTAAAAAAAACAGAATCGGTAAATTCATTAGGCTAAAACAAATTGAACAGCTAAATCGAAAAGATTCCTATAAAGTAATTAAAGTTTATTAGACATATGTAATACACATTAAATGAAATTAATAACTTACGAGTGTTGCAAGTTCGCACACACATACGTACTTACTGTCTCATTTCTTATAGATTTTTCACTTACTAGCTTCCACTTACTTTGGATGTTTTTGAATATGAATTTCTCAATTCATTTCCAGTTGGAGAGCGCAAGGTAAGCAAAATAGGAGAGTCGGGAACATTATTTTGGCTTACCGTATATTATTTTATTACTCAAGAGCTTCGCTTTATTTATTTTTTTCGTTTAAATTGATGATCCGAATGGTGCAAACAAGACTTTATAGATTTCTTATATAAAGCTTATACGTAATGCGAGCACTCTTCTTGTCTCTTTATTTATTCACAATATAAAACGATTTATGCCCACTTCATCGCTTCTCGAAAAAGGGGCGTGGTTTGTCCTACTTCATCGCTCGTGATAACGAATATGTTTTGTGGTTATAAACTCCCATTTCATCGCTCGTAAAATTCACTGTTTCAGTATTCCCTTAATTATTTTCTCCACTTAATCATTATCGCAATTTGTAATAGTATTTTGTTATATTAGATAATAATTTTCTATTCTTTAACTATTTTTTTCATAAAAACTCGACCTTTCCACATAAATAAATAAAATAAAAACTCGACCTTTCCACATAAATTATGAACAACTAAAGTCAATTAACATCCTACTGCTTCAAAATACAATACAATACTTTATTGGGAATTTTAGCACAGACTAAACCTATTATTTAGTTTATGATTATAGTAGGCCCTATATCAATTTCTATTGCCATAGAAATTGTACAAAAAACTACGGAAGAAACATCAGATACACTTTACCTCCACAAGATGAGATATTTTAATTTTCCTGTAGAGCTAATTTATTTTAATTTTCTGCATATCTTTGTTTCACATCATAAAAACACATTTTATCCGGGGTTTGAGATACCGAAAATCAAACTGTATAGTGGCTTATTGAATCCACTTCTTTGGTTTAGTAATATTTTGATACTCAATAAAAGAAATACATCGATAATTTGTTATTTTTGGAGCTCAAAATATTATTAGTTAAAATAATATTTTTCAGTCTTAAGGGGGATAAATAAGTACACAAGTTTTGTTTTACGAAATTTGCCACTTCAAAAAATAAAAGTTAAAATTTGCCGTTTTAGACTGGAGTCTACTCAACCTATTTAGAAATCCGCCCCTGATTACAACACAGCAAATGCGCTTAAAAGGGTGCTAACTACAGCGCTTCTTGCAAAATTATTTTCTGTAGGGCAAGATAAAGTGTCCACTTTTCGCTTAATTTCGTTAATCTATTAGTTATTTACGATAACTAAATAAAGTGAGCAATTTAATTTTATGCTAGTCAAGCACCTAATTCTATCATTGTTTTCTATTAGCTTCTCAGGTTCTCTGACCGGAAAATGAAGGGAGTTCAGTTTATTGAAAGCATGAAAGGAAAAAGATTGTTGTTGGTTTACGAAGATTACAAGTTCAATCAGAGCAAAATCAGGAAAGATGGTTCGGGCTATTGGCAATGTGTACATAAATATCGAAAGTCAGACCCATGTAGGGGCAGCGTCTCTATAAATGTGGGTAATGAGATTATTCGTAAGCAGCCATATTCTTGCGTTCCCGATGTTGCTGCAATTGAAGTTGACATGTGTAAAAACAGTTGCAGGAAAAGGGCTAGGGAAGTATTTACACTAGTTCCTAAGACATTTGAGGAGGAATTTCGTAAAGCAGGAGATAGAGGTCTGGATTTTATTACCAAGATGCCGTGCGTGTCATGTTAGAAGTCCAGCTTGTATAGAACTCGTGGAACGTCCCTACGAGTACCGTTGTCAGTGAAATAAGTGAGTGACACTTTTCTTAAGATAATAAATTTATTTTGTTATATACTTCACATTTCCAACTGCTGATTTGTTAACTTTTTCTTTATTTTGTTATATATTTTACATCTGCAGCTGCTCATTTGTTTATTTTTCTCTTTATTTTGTCTATATTTTTCACTTTTGCAACAGCTTATTTGTTTCGAGCTAGTTTCTTTCCTCCGAGCGATGAAATGGTTGCTCATAACAAGGAAAATCAACATTTGTCATCACGAGCGATGAAGTGGGACAAACCACGCCCCCTTTTCGAGAAGCGATGAAGTGGGACGACACCTATAAAACAACAGGCAACATGCTACTTGATGACAGCACTAGGCAGAGGCGGGCCAAACCACGTACACAACAGCGCATTTCCTGCGTAACTGTCAATGCCTACGTAAACAACGTGCAACGCGATCAGTAAGGACAAGATTGATTAGCGTGGTCTCTTGAACAAGGTCACAAATATCGCAAAACATGCACAGGCTCTTAATACGAGTAATCTCTCTTCAACTTAATGTGCTTGTTTCATCGATGTGTGATCCTCGTCAGGTCCTCCTGGACCCACGCCTAGTCATCTCCTTCCAATCTTTCGAAACTAGCAAAATGGCAAATCTTCAGACACTGATGCATAAAGCGTTACAGGTATTCTGGAGTGAGTTCCGTGATAGCCTCCACTTCTGAAAATGTAATCGATCTGCTGTCCTGTATGGCCTTTTCACACTGGTAATGGTGGTTGGTAATGGTCTCCGTCATTTTCCGATCAGTACTGGTCTTCCCTTTGTTGGCGTGCGGCTTCCGCTCAGATGTACAGTTTTTGTGACGCTGTATGCTCAGTACACAATACTACTAAGGGCGTGTGAATCTCTGCGGTACTCATACCCTATTTCCAGAGATCATCTCGTCCAGTGGCATTCTTACTGTTCACTTTACATGCTGTTCGCGCGTGTACTAACAGTTACGCGGGAAATGAGCTGTGGCATTGGCATACGTGGTTTGGCCCGCTCCTGTCTAATGCTACCATCAATTGACAGACTAAAGTACTAGCTACCCAACTAAATGACCGACCATGGGTTTTTTGGGCATTCGATAATGTAAATCAATACTCATTTCAAATACATCTACATAAACTTTCGGTTCAGCAAAACGTACTGATTCTCCAGATTGAGGATTTCTGCAGAATTTCATTCAGTCTTTGCTTCATGCAATAGAATGTTCTATTATTGCACAATCATGCAACAATGTACTTTCGAGAGGATAAAAAAACTGTTTCCTTTAAGAGCAGATTTGGCCTTTTGCTCCATTGAAAAGTACCCGCTTGAGTAGCAAATCCGAAAAAAACTTTAAATTGTTTTAACATTTGATTTCAATGTTTCTTCTGACTGGCATCAAGACCATCCTGACCATTGCCTCTTTAGATTGGCAACATATTTTCACTAAGACAAACCCAACCCCTGTGGTCCAATGGGTAGCGTGTCGGACTTCGGATTGGCAAAGGGAAAAATACGTGGGTTCGAACCTTACGGCCGACTATGCTGACGGAGGTTTTCCAGGATATTCCTCAGTTTCTCCAGGTGAATGTCGGGATGGTACTGTAACAAAAGGCCCTGGTCGGCTTCTTCCTCATCCTATCCGCTCCCCTACTTCGGCCTGAGCCATAGTTGCTGAAAGGTCATAAAATAAATTAATTTACTCACTGACACAAAAGGTATATAATTTTCTCCTGGTATTCGCTATGACTTTATAAGAATGCAAATCCTTTTAATATTCACACTGTGTCCAGGTATTTAAAAAACTTCACATATATTGACTACGTTCCTTCCACCACTCCACTACAATGGCAAATCTATTTGTATTATGTTTTCTACGCTGCTTGAAGTCGGAGTTTTTAATTATAAGGGATTAAGTCAATTTGAAAATTACGCACAGTAATAACACATAATAAGGCTTGATTGACAGAAAACTCAATTAAGCAAGACCTTTGTATTTTGTACCATCACATCTGGCGAGGTACAAACAGGAGATGTAAATAATGTATGTTCAAAGTTAAAAAGTTCGCCCATAATTACTAAATTCATGTTTACCCTTTCTTCGCAGGAACTGATGGAGGACAATCGACTTCATGGAAACAATCGTTTCTCGGTGATTATTGTTTGTCTGTTTGATTTCCAGTTAGGTGATCCGCTTTGACAGACCACTGACCCTTCGTTTTTTTGTATAAGTTCAATTTCACATGTTGTCATGTATGACTTTTATTAATACATTACTGTATGTTTTTTTTCTGTACTAAACACGATGTCACTCTTCTTAATTATGCTCAATATTCTTTTCTCTTATTGTTTCTGAACAAGTCGTGATTATCTTGAATATGATCCGGTTTCGAGGACTTGGCTCTATACTATGAAAACATGTCTGTTTCATCTTTGTTTGCATCAAGAAATCTTGTTAATTTCCTTTCTTTTTTTGTTGATTTTTTTACTGATATATTCATCATTGGAAGTGTTTGACTGATGATGAATTAACAATGTTATTTGTGGCAAAAATAATAATACAGATATCTCAAGTCCTTTTTCATGTACCGTAGTTCACATTTAATTTTTGAAGGGAAGAAAAGCAACCGTTTTGTCGAAGAATAACGAGAATTAAACATTTCAACTTATTCCTTATTCATTCTTTCTATAGGACTTGTCGTCTTTTTTATGAGCTGCACTTTTTTTTTTTAACCAAATAAGAAAACTATATACGAAAATTTTAAACCCAAAATGTAGGGAAAGTACTAATAAATTCATGACCTAATTGAATTTTCTCCTCACATTATATAAACGTCGTATGAGTGTGTACACTCCTAAAACTACAATTATGCACAAGAAAACATGAAAGTAAACGGATATATGTTTTCCTCTGAATACGTGCTTGAGTCAGCCAAAACATCACATTTTTTTAAAAAAAGAAAAAAAGCCATATAACACTGCCCCTCCCCATTAAAAATTGCGTTCACGATTCTTTTATTCTCATGCTCCCACTTCCAGCGTTCTTCTCCATATCTGTCTCTCTTCTTGTCCTGTTTTTCTTTTTCTCTCTTTCTTGAAGAAAAAAAGAGATATAAACTCTTCTGTCAGTGTTTTGTTCTTTTGTTTTCTGCGAGTTTAGGCAAGAAAGAAACAAAGAAACCAAGAAAATGGACCTGGTTTGAAGAAACATTTTCCTGATGTTAAGAAACAGAAAACTATCCCCTTAAAAAACAGTGGAGAATTTTGTATATTCATCTCATGGTGGATACGGTAAGTACGAAGAAGAGGAGTCACACAAAACCTTTTTTCGCTTTCCTTGTCTTGCATTTTACAAAAGGCCACGTACTCAAACTAGCAGAAGACTCTCTGAAGGTGAAAACCTGACACAACCACCAAGAAAATTCTTTTTCGGATGCATAAACAGAATGCACTTACCTTGTGTGTGTGTCTCTCTGTCTTTCTTTCTTCCTTTCTCTCTCTCTCCCCCATCTTCCTCTCTTCTCTGTCTCTTGTCTCTGGCTGGCATTAGTCTACAAGTCATACGCGCACGTTTTGTTCTTACAGGTCACTACGAACAACTGCCTCTTCTTTCTACTTTTCATGCATACAAGTAGCTACTGTCCTGAAATACCACCTGATGAAACCTTCAAGTTGAATTCTTTTTTTCTTGACCATTATCTCTTCTTTTTTCCTGTCTTTCTTCCCATTTCCTCTGTTCTTTTAGGATTCTTTTGCTCTTGTTAAACGGACATGTTTCTTCTTATTTAGTTATTGTTGTACGTGTATTTTATATTGCACGAGACACGTTTATATTTATTGAATTTCGTATTTATTGATTTATTTTATTGCTTACACATGTATTTACATATGCTATTTTATCTATTAACTTACTTCCTCTCGTTTATATATTATTTACATATACTTACTTATCTATTTACTTACTCTCGGTTATATATTTATTTACATACACTAACTTACTCATCTATTAACTTACTTACTCTCGCTTACATATCTATTTCCATATGCTAACTTATTTATTAACTTAATTACTCCCGTTTATACATTTATTTACATATACTAACTTACTTATCTATTAACTTGCTCATTTTCGCCCATATATTTATTTTTACATATATACTAACTTACTTATTTATTTACTTACTCATTGTCTTTTCCATACTGTACTTATTTTTATATAAATTATTTTTTCTTATCATTTTAAAAATGAAATGTTTTCTTACTTATCTACTATTATAAGTCGTATTTTTACTTAAAACATTTATTTATTGAGATACACATATTTTCTCATACAAATTTGCTTATACAAGTCGTTTAAAATATGATGCTCATAAACTTGGCATGGAAAACCCCTGTTATAGATCACTGCTTCAATCATAATAATGTTCGCTCAAGTCCATCTAAAATTTATTATAGATACATCTTTGATTATTATTTGCTACCCGGTCACGTCTTGTGATTGTCGAGATATTACGTCATTGATGATGATACCTAGCAACATCTGGCTTCATCCAGCTCCGAAGTTACGCATGTTTCGCAATTCCGTCAAACGAACGTTTGTATTTCTTGTTTCGATTCTAGTTCACCCTTCAATTCGAGCATCATTGTTTAATCACTCTGAATATTCTGACTTTCTTTCTCTATTCCTGTAATTATTTCTTTGCTTATTTTGTTTATTTGCGTACTTTCTCTTTTGAATTATTTTCTATGGCCTGGATAGACATAACAGCCCGTCGAAGGGTTGACGTTCGTCGATGATTACTCCTCTGACCAGGGTTAGAGAAACTAGTGACCAGGGTCTTTCATTTTCGAATCATTACAGCATTCGTCTGGTTGCACTGAATAGAATCCTAGAAAATCTGTCAAGATGGCCGGCGGGAGCGGGACGACGGACAATAGTTGTCTACGTACTTATTTGTTTACATACTCACTTCCTTAATTAAATTATTTTAACTCGAAATTGCGGAAGAGCTGTATTGAACTAATAGCCAGATACATAAACGTTAATTTAAAATTTATATAATACTTTTTAGTAACGCATGAACGGAAAGAAAAGAAAATTTTAGAAGGATCTTTTTCGTGCTCACTAAAACGACTGAAGGAGAGTCATTAGGGAAGATACCGTAGCAACTTACTATTGACAATCTTTGTGACGTACATGTTCTTTACCAACAGTTAATGCGTATGGCACCGTATATTACACAAGTTTCATGTAACCACTTGCTGCAGTTGCTGCACTCAATCAAATCCACAGTCTACGGAGTGCGAGAGTATCTCTCATATAGGAGTTCTGCTGCAATGTTTCTGCTAGTAAGTCCTGCCTACAGTTCGGTATCACGTTTTCCTCCATCCACATAACCTACAAAGGCTACCGTTCCCTGACGGACGGTAAAACCAGGAGATATGTTTTGCATGATTTTCGAATGTCTTTTCGTGCACTCCTCGTATTTTCACGAACTACCCTTTCTACTTCATACAACCCTTCCCAACACCTTCAATAAATAATAGTTTATTCTTTAACGACATACCAAGGTTTGTGTATTGATCGACACTATTTCATTATGTCT
>JAGDQP010034792.1:0-17932 GCA_022664845.1 Lepisma saccharinum | reverse complement strand
AATCGCTTAATTTTTATGTTATGTTTTTACATTTTTAAAGTAGTATCGGCGATGAGCCAGTTTTGATGGCTGAAATAATAAAATGTAGAATATTCGTACCGACTCAACGTTTAATCACGCAGTGACACCTAGTGGTGTCATGGACGAACAAATAACTTTAGATATAAATGTTAGATTCATTTCTCAAATAAATTATTATAAGGTCGCAAATAATAATTAGGACACAGTAGCGGCGTAAGGGCAGGGCGAGCGGTGCTACCTCCCCGGGCCCCAAGTGTCAAGGGGGACCCACTACACAGTGGGAGGAGATAAAAAAAAACTGGGGCAAAATCCCAAAATTCAAATTTAAAAAGTAAATTCGAAAACCATCTCACGTTGTAGTTAAATGTTCAATAGGTGCTAACCTACACAAAGGGATATAAGTCATCTAGAGGTGATGATAGCACTCCTGATTAGCCCTGAGGTCTTGTGAACGAATTGGACAATTTTCTACGATTTGATAATCTGATATATTATTACAAAAGTACAAATAATGTATTTTCCTAATCGTACGTGAACAGCGTACCTGATATAGTACTATATAAGGCACAAGTCAAGCAAGCGTCCACTTCCAAACGCGTCCTTCTGGAAGGAAGGAAGGAAGGAAAAATGTGACTTTTGATTGAATGAAGTTTCGGGCGTGAGCCCATGCCTTCAATGTGAATTGTTCTGGCGAGATTGAGGAAAAGTAAATGAAATGTATCAGAGTGCAACTGTCCCAACCCTGAGAAGTGTAGGAAATGCCGGAACTGATGGATGAAAAATGGTTGTCATGACAACTGAGAAGAAACAAGAAGTACGCCTATTGCCTGGAACTTGAATCGCTTATGATGAATTTCAAAGAAGAATCCTGTGTTGTAATGAAGAAAACTGATTATTTCTGCATGGCTGAAAAAAGGTGTTGTAGAATTTCAATAGCAATTGGAAGCAAAATGTTGAAATTTAAATATTGTCATTATGAGTTCGTTTCGAACAAATTAGCAAGATTTTGCGATTCCAAAAATCTTGAACGTCATTTGAAGTTCGCAAGAAAGTAAAGGATAGAAACATAATTAACAGTATAAGTTGTGTATAATTTTATATTTTCCAATAATCTTTGCAAAATTAAAATGTTGGTTACTACTTCCTTCTACAACTATTTCTAAAATGTTCACACCTTCAAAATTTTCTGTAGTTTTTTTTTTAAATTTAGAAGGGTATAGCAAGTGTTTATGTCAATTACCTAACATTTACGGTACATAGACAAGGATCAGTTTGAAAATAAACGCCTGGAAATATAATTGCTAGTCTCTGTGTTCTTCACATATGTTTATTAATTTCCACATTTTTTTGTTACATTTGTTTTGGCGTGCTTTGAAGTAAGTTTCTTAAACTTTATTATTAAATAGTGTTGATAATTATTTTAACACATTGCTTAGAAATTACATTTGCTTCAAAAGCAAGCAAACTAGTTTTGATATGATCAACAACATTTATTTTCACTGATCCTTTCAGACATGTTTTCGGAGGAATTTTGACTTCCGTGGTCCCGGGCCCCAGCTTGCCTTACGCCACTGTTATGACAGATGAGATTCGTTTATATATAAAAAAAATAATGAGCTTGAACGTTCCAGAACTGTATCTTAAAATGAAATATTGCTACAAGTTAGTAACATATTCATGTCCGTCATGTGAACGATATGTGCAAATACGTTATGCTGTTCAATATAACAACTGAAACGTTAAACTCATTAGTCAAATGTTGTAGTTAGTTATCTAGGACCTAACATAAAACTAGGATTCATTCATCTTTTGCGATGTCTACAGAAAGGAGCTGGGTGAACATTTAGTGTAATGAATTACAAATTTAGTGGTTTTTGGTACCATACTAGCGGTAAACGTTTTAACACACGAGTATGGTTGAAACCCGTGTATTACTTAGTTAAGTTTAATTGGACTTGGTCCCACGATTCCATCGGCATGCTCAAATATGTCTTTAATAACTAACTCTCGTTGCGTTGGAAACGATAAGTAACATTCCAATAATACTGTAGTTCTAAGAATATTTCCCTACACCAGGCAGTCAAGTCATTCTTTCATCTTGCTTGAATATGTATAATTAAGTATCCTTAGCGTAAAAAGAATACATGCTTTCGTCATCTTTAGCTGGAATACGATGAATCATTCCACGTAATGTTGGAGTATGTGTTAAAAATTGAGTCTCGTTTCCATGGTAACAGTCAATGTTCTGATTTTTACTCTGGTTAAAACCTTAAACATATTACCGTCCACCATCAACACAAGTTTGGTACAAATTGGATTAATCGTTTCTAGTCATCGTGATAACGACAAATTTTCTGGCACGGCACAAATTTAATACCTTGAATGAGCGACTGAAATCTGAAATTGACCTGTTTCCATATGGTATGTAAACCACAAACGTGTTTTAAGAGTTTCACAACGTGTATCTGACATTTTATTAATAGAGTTTTATTCGTTAAAAAAAAATTACAGCCGTGTTTGTCATGTATATCTCACAATCCGTCCATGGTCAGACGAATTTGACATCTAACAATTCGGTCATAACATTGAAGCTGTCGGGTACAAATTTCATTGAGAAGTCAATTACTTTCGGAACAAATGCGTTGTACATTGCTATGTTCGTCCATCCACTCTATACAGCTAGAATGTTTAGAATTTGTCTGTCCTTTGCTTTGAATCATAGGGAAATGGATTCATTAAAGGAAAGTTTTTATGTCATTTTTCGCCATAGGAAATGGTGATTCGTTTCCTTCCGATGCTTTCAGTTATGTTAAGCAGAAGTTTATCGTCGAGCATTAGAATAGGAAGGATAATGTATGAGTGTCTAGCAGGAAAGGTAGAACCCAGAGTTGATGAGAGAGGAAGAGCACTATATATGAATCCGGTTCCTGCATGCATACATGAATAATGGGTGTGATGGGGTTGTATAAGTTGCAGGGATCACACAGTGAAGACTCGCTTATCGTTCGTAGTTTCTAGTGCTTGTATCGAATATTAGGCAACAATACATTACACTCTTCTGTCATAACCACGTGGGTCGTTCACTATATAAGATTTTTTATTTCGTAACATACACATGAAAACTGCACATAGCTGCAGCCTTCACTATTTCTCTACAGAATCACCACGAACGTGATAGCATTTGTTCGAATGCTGCATCCATTTATCGAAACCCTCTGCCAAAAATTCCGGGCTGAGCCTTTTGAACACTCGTATCACGGCAGACTCGACCTCTGCATCAGTTTGGAAACCCCGACCTTGCAACTCATTCTTCAACATTGGGAAAACGTGGGAATCACTGGGCACCACATCAGGGGTGTACGGAGGAATGAGGCATTCATTCCCGTCCCAATTGTGCAATTTTGGCCTGTTTTTTTTCTTTTTTTGCGGTCGAGTTGGGGTAGACGTTGTCGTGGAGAGCAGGATGACACGAGATGAAAGTAGGACAGGATGTTTGTGTCGAATTGCTGATTTGAGTCTCTCCAATGTCTGATAATAGCAATATACGCACAACTACCATGCTGCGCTATTCCCTATGTTGCAAGCCCGGCCTTTTACAACAATTTTTATTTTGTTGCCTTTCAGTGCATGCATGCACCTTCATGTTTGCGGGAGACAAGATTGTCGTTATTTCAAGGCGATAGATGGCGCTGCTCAGTCGTTTACATAATATTATAGCGTATAGAAACTTACATATTGAACGATCTACGTATAGAAGGGAGGGGTCACTTTAATGTTGCGAACACACGATGTACGTCGTTGCTGTTCACCCGAAGAATAATCTAGCTGGTGCTCTGAAGTGACCAAGTTATAGTCATGTTTGTTTAAATTACTAAGATTGTTATAGTAGTAAGAATTATGGTTGAAATAACTTAGCTTGGTTATCGTGCTTGCACTGCCATCTTGTGGGTATTATAAACTAAGAAAAAAAGGTTACACGGCAGAGGTTTAAATTATAAAATAATGAACACAAATGAATTGACTGTAGAGTAATATTTTGTAGATTAGTTCTGCCATCATTCTTTTATACTTTAAAAGTGATACGCACCTCTAGGATGCTATATATTTCGATAAAGAAAGAAATAAACTCACGAAGTGAGACGCACTTAACCCCTAACTTGCGTTTCGAGTACTAGCGGAAGAAGATAAAAGCTGTAAGTTGACGGTGGTTAAATTTGAAACCCGCGTTAACGGTAACTTGCATTTACATTACTAAAATGATCTTGGTTAACATTGACCATAATAAGATGTTAGTAATATAAACAAATCATCAGGTAGTTTATAACAGTGCTTTGTTTCCTTAATATAGTTTCCAAAGCTTTACTATTGCAGTATTATTCAATTTTAAAACTGGAATCTAGTACTATTTCTAAAGAGGTGTGAAGTATTAGTTTTGATTCGTGTATGAAAATCGCTTAAGGCGACTAGAAAAGAAGGAACAGATCAAAGCACATTATTACTAAAGACTTTATACTAATGCATAGGAATATACAAAACATATTTCTTTCACTGCTCGGAGCATAAACCACTTGAAAACGATTTCTATTCTTAATTTACTCTGTCCTAGAGCACGAAGAGGCGGGGAGAAAAACTGTATCAAATTTTGATATTCAACATAGACTACTTTTCAGTACCCTTTTGTGTAAACAACACGTAATATACGACATCATATAAACGTTTGATTTGTAACGTCATTTCGGTTCCTCGCTTCTTTCTTCTTATGCTATTTCTTCTCCTCTTCATCTACTTATCTTCATTTCCAGTTTTAAGCATGCCCTCTACACCATTCACCCAGCACCCGTTAACATATACCATCATCCATCTTATCGTCACATCTTTAATTTCCCCTTCTTTTCGCGAATTCTAGCAAATATTACTCTACGAATCCATCATGAAGATAAGTTAGAAAACTCAGGGCAAAAGATCACTAGAGAACACGTCTCTTTAACGTATATACGGAGCTACAAGTTATCTCAAAACCTCAGGGGAGCTAATCAGTTGCTGTTCCAAACGAAAAACACACCCTTCGTTCACTCTCTGTCTGATCGTTTCTTTGCAGTTTTTTTTCCAGAAGGTTCACAAATTTCATAGTAAGTGCTGAGTCAACCAGAGAAAAAGAAGAAAAATGAGATGAAAGTAAAACAAAAGAAAGGGGACGACGAGAGAAAAGAGAGAGAGGGAAGAACTAGATGACATGAAATCACTTCCTTCTTCTAAGTTTATTTAAATTTATAATGAGACCTACTTTCATAAAATAGTTAAAATGGAACAGCAAGTCTCTGGAGTTAGATGGTTCCAGTTTTATGAAAAACCGTGCGTTAAAAATCTTTACAAACTCACTCAGCAGAAAATAATATTAAAAGGAAAAAAAAAATAATAATGTTGAAAATATTTTCCAGGCTTTATTAAGGACACATGTTGAAGAATTTTAAAAAACATATCTAAGTTAAAATATACACTTGAAAAATTTGATTATTATTACTATCCACCACGGTCGTAAAAAAAGAGTTTACCAAAAATTACTTATTTTCTTGTAAATTCACATTATTGTCTGTTTTCAGGAGGATATTTTTCAGTTTTCAGATCGTGTGGTTTTGTGAGAAGAGTATGTCGCAGGCATGACATGACGCCTTTAGTACATACACATATATTGTCAGTTCTAAAATATATGTTTATTTGCAAGTAAAACTATTTTTTTTAAAACATTTTCATAAAAAAAAGATACGGAATGATCTAAAGTATCTAATTTAGTAAATATTTGTTAACGTTTTCAAATCCGATTATTCATAATAATAACTCAATCAACAATGATTATCGCTACAACGAACGACACTGATTTATGAGAGCCATTCCAATCTTACATCTAAAATATATTTGCTGTAACTTTCTGACTGCGGGAAATAAGGATGTGCCTTGAATTTTATCTCAAATCCTTCACCGATATTACAAGGTAAGTTCAGCAAATTAGAACATTTATGAAGATAGTAATGCGGTGATTAGATAAATACTTTCGTACCCGTAATCAGTGTTTAAAAGTTTTCTAAAATTTAATGGACAATGGGGCCACCTAAAGGATTTTTCGGTAGTTACTGGTGACATAATATAATATGTTTACATAAATTGCATACATGTAACACAATGATGTACCTTCATATTAAAATTAGCCCAGAACCAAGATGAATTACTATGCAAATAAAGAAAAAGTGAAATAGCCCTCCCTTAGGCGAACGTTGTACACTCACACAGCTGCGGCAGCGGCGTCTGAACAAGCTGCAGTATGTACGACTGCAAACCGAAAATGTATAGAAAATATTTCACTCACAGTACCAAGATGAAATACAGGAGGGTGGTGGACTTTGCAAACTTAATTTGTATATGGGCCAGTCTAGTAACGTTGGACTTCGGCCCGTCAAGATTCGCCCTTTAGCTGTTAAAATCCACACCCATGCCCCTGCCGAGATTCGAACCCGGGACCTTCGAGCCGATGGCCTACCGCCGCAGACCGCTCAGCCACCCGGCCGGCAGGAGGGTGGTGGACGACAATACTGTCTTGATACCGGTAAAGTTGAGAAATTAAAAAAAAAGAACTGGTGGTCAAAATTGGCCACCAGTTGTAACTCCAGATGGCCAAATCTATATGATTGGTGGCCGTGGCGGGCCAATTTTGCATACTATTTAAATCCTGCCCGTAATACACTACATAACAATTGTAAGCATTCATCTGACTATTGCTCATGTATTATTCAAAGGAATACCTCGAGCGTACACTGTAGAAGGCGATAACCCACATTTTTTCTTGTTTTGAGAAAAATGAAATTAAATAATTTCTACATGTATTTACGTTCGACAGAGTTACATGTTCCCGTGTACCTCTCTGCCAGCTATGAACGAAAGTCGAAAGTCTTTTGCTTGAACAAACGAGAAAGACATCTTTAATCACAAAAGTCGCATTTTCTTATATGTGGGTTATCACCTTCTACAACCAAGGCATTCAAATATATCCGCTGCCATTCTAGTACAGTTCGAATAAACATGTAATTTCAAAGATTGATAAAATCACCGCACACCGTAAAGGAGAATTTATACAACCGAAACCCACTGAATCTGCATTCTGCGAATTTTAATTAAAAAAAACGTTAATAGAGGAAGGTGGAGGTGATTGCATTAAAACAAATTGTACTAATATGTGGTCCACCGCAACATTATGAATACATAAGCGGTCAACTAAAAATACTTCAGGTCATATCACAAAATTGATTTATGGTTTAACATTGGTGCTTAAAAATATATTTTAGTCAGGTAGGACTTCACCGTTGTTCAGTGCTAACACACTCTACTCCTCGACAAAAAATTATCTTCCACCTAAGCCAAAGTTGCTTAAAGACCTTCAAAATTCAAATAAACTCTCTTTTAGTACATCACCGAATCTCTTCGACTCCGGAGCTAAGTTTTACTGAAATTATTAATTTTCATAAAAGTACATGTAGCTTGTACCATATTGTCACATACTTAAGAATTAAACCTTAAATTGTTTGCAATAAAACCTCTTTCGAACAGTACTACTTGCATAGAGCTGAGTGAAGAAAGATGTGTGTGTAGGAGCAGAAAATAGTGAATTTTCCTAGAACTTCCTTCAGAGTATCTCAATTTCGGAAATTTTGTCCCCTAGTGACCCTGTCTTAAAATAGGAAACAACTATTGTAAAAATATATCTTGCCCTATACATTGCAAAACATAAGCTGTGTTAATTCAACACAATGCGGTGTCCCAGCTTGACTACAACTTTTTGTGTGTTAAATCTACACAACGTATGGTATTGATTTCGGTACTGTGAGAAAAAAAAGTTACGGCAGCAGCGAGATTTGCACATGGGTTGCTCAGTTAGAAATCGAGCGTCTTACCGACTTTATTTTATTTAATAAAACAGAAAAATACATATAACAATTGGATAAATCGTCAGACAAAAAAAAGCATCAGATGCGAACGATATTTATTGAACAACATTTGAATTAAACAATTACACTATATATTTTAACAGTGGAGGGGATCAAATATATGTTGCTGAACCCCGATAACAAACTAAGTTAATTGCACGACTTATTCCAAGGTTTAATCACTTCCTATTTATGAATTGGAAACTGGAATTAGTATTCATTGGAAATATTCTATTTCTATGAAAGCAAGCAAGATGGCGGCAGCAAAACACTTGAATAGCATTACTTCTTTCTTATCGTAACGCGTGATGGTACACTTTCAAACAAAATTTCATTTCTCAGGCTCGAAAGATGTGGAAAATGTTTTTGGGGCGGCCATTTTTAATTCAAGATGGCAGCATTTTCAAACTGTTGTAATGTTTTCCTAAATTACTCTTGATAATACACCATTCTGCCAAATTTCGTATCTCTAGCTTAAACGGTGTGGAAACTGGATTTTTGGGGTCCGCCATTTTCAATTCAAGATGGCGTTTTTTTTTAAAATTTCAAAATATTTTCGTAGCATGCTCTTTGTAATACATATTCATACTAAATTTGGTGTTTCTAGCTCCAGCGGTTTAGGCTATGTACCCTATACAACAATAGGTTTGACGGCCATTTTGGATCCAAAATGGCGACCTTTTAAAAAAATATTGTAATGGTTTCGTAAACTACTTGTTATGATACACTTTTATGCCAAATTTATTATCTCTAGCTCAAACGGTGTAGAAAATGAATTTTTGTGTCCGCCATATTGAATCCAAGATTTAATCTTTGGAGAAATTTGGTAATATTATCGTAACCTACTAGTGTATGTACCATCATACAAAATTTTACTTCTCTAGCAATCCCTCTGTGCCTCTTTCTTTCAGCACGCTTTATCTTTCCAGGTTTACGTCCAGTGAAGGTGAAAAAATGATACAATACACATTTTTCAAACGAATGTTTGTAGTACATTAGGTGACGACTACTGGTACATTGGAGTGACGACTATAGGGGAACAGCAAAATTTAGGGTGACAGCTACCGGAGCAAAGTTAGGGTCAGAAAGAATTCTATCACTACAACGCAAATTACCGAGTAGATTTATACTATTACATTATAGTATTACACGAAACCTGAAGTTGCTACTGAAGTGAAAAAAGTAGGGTTCTTTCTTTACACAGATCTACAGAAAGCACTTTCTGCAAAATCCACCTTAACATGCCGAGAACTGGTGCCTTTACCTTATATTGGATAAGTTTATCACCATAGCACCATAGAATATCGGACCAGTACGGAGCCAACTTTGATATTGGGCGCATTCACGGGACTAAGTTAGCCCTAACCGCTGAGAGAGCATTTTAATCGTGTTGGTTGCTACCTATAGGCAAACCAGTAAGATTCAAGTTCTCTCTCAGCGCTTAGTGCTACCGTAGTCAGTTGAATGCGCCCATAGGGCGTTACTGACCCTTTATTGGGTAGATATTCTCTGCTGCTAGGGTAGTTACTAATAACATATCATATTTCAGAGTTCTGTCTACAACAGGTAAATTTACCCATTTATAGGGGCGACCGAGACTTTTCTGGCGTAAAAAATGTAGAGGGTAACTGGGCTACGATGAAACTACCAGCGGATGTACTATGGTAGTCTATGAGTATCGTGCGTCCACCACGTTATAGAAGACACATCGCATTAATGTAAGCAGACATGGCGAAAGGTAGTGTGTGTCTGTTGCTGTGGAACAGCGGTGTATTATCAAATTTCTGCTGAAAACCACGCTCTCACGGACAGGAATGGCGTGAACAGTTTGGAAAGTGCGATGACAAATCAACAGCTTGTACGAGTTCAGCCGACTATAGCCACCACATTAGTGAATACCACACGGGATTTTGGTGAAAATTGACATAATTATTATTCCACATTGCTCCTGCGTGTTAATTTCATTCACAAGAAAAGCATCAGAGAAAATTCCCGGACATGACATTCCAGTACTTCATGATAATCAAAGAGCGTATTCTGTTCATTTGAATGCCACACCGCTGGCCAACTTGCTCCGGGAGTTGTTGGCCCACGTTCCAAAGGGTCTAGACTTAGCCCCAAGGGATTATAACATGTCTGGCTGGATCCCTTAATAGAAATATCTGCGAGTTAAGGAATTCCAGAGAGATAAAGCACTACTGGTATCCTGCAATGCTTACGACAGCAGCCCACATCGTTCTGTCCTAAATAAATCAGGTAACTGCCACAAAGACAGCAACAGTGCGTAATTGCTCAGGGGAAATACTTTGAAAAACTGACATCGTTTGATGTTTGTATTTCTTTGAATTTCTGACTTCGAAATAATATAATAGCAGAATAAGCTTGATTCAAACTTACTGTAAGAGAGCAATATCGATTGTAAAAGTTTGTATCCAGCTTGCCATGACAGACCTGCAAGTTTAAATCAAGCTTGAATGATAAGATACTGGTTGGCAGCTGACACGCTTCCCGCAAGCTTCTCATATTAAACTTGTCATAACAAGCATGCAAGAAGCTTACCAATTCAAGCTTACACTAAGCTTAGCGTAAAAAGCTTGAGTGGAAGGTCTAGAAGATATTACACTTCCCTCTAGGGAAAGGAACATAGCATTAGTATGATTTAGCAAGAAGACAGCATCGAGTGTGCAATAAAAAAAATACCGTACCTGACTTACCTAACATGCACGTGCCCTTCACCACTAATTTTATTGAATTTCCTAATGCGTATATATATATAAAAAGAGAAGATATTTTGCTTTAAAAAAATAACACAAACAAAACCACACCAGGATTCGATCTTGGGTTCTCCGCATTAGGTTTCCGACATGCTAACAACATACCAAATTGGCAACTGGAATTCAGCTGCTTGTCAGCCTTATTTACGGTCAAGGAGTAATGCGCCTGCTCGAGAATGGCCTCACCCTATGCTATCTTCCTCTACTTAGTCGCAAGTGATATTACCATTATCGTATGTAGTGGACTCAAACGGAAGTAATTATTAATCAAAATATAACATTGTATGCCATAAACAACCTATTATTCCAGTAAAAAAACAAGTGTAGCTTAACTTATATTAGCAAAATAGAGGACAACATAATATAAAAATACGTTACTCATTTTATTTCTTCTTCACAACTATCTTCTTGGATCTTGTTCTTTGATCGATACAGAAAGCACTCACTAACCATAACTTTCTCAGCTATTTTTAATAACTGCTTCTTGCTTCTTGTTTTTACATGAAATTGCAATTTTTTTTTACACAAAACAATTTTCACACTTCAAAGCATTGCTTCAAACAAGAACAAAATGGCCCGATGTGCACACACGCTTCTCTACAGTGGCAACACTAGCGGCCAAATATATAAACCGTCTATATCAAGCTTGAACCAAACTTACAATATCAAGTAAATTTAGTAGAGTCAAATTCAAACTTGAATCAAGCTTGTTATACCAACTCTAACTACACACGCGAGAATTAAGCTTGTCATAAACTTGCGTGCTATTTTATAATACTGGAAATGCTTTTTGGGATTTCTTCAGCTTTTTTTCTTCTCCTGAAACAATGTCTCTTGAATGTATACGTTCTTTCACATCCTTTCAACAGCATTTATTAGGTCACTAGAATTTTCCGCGCTTCTCTCGCTCTTTTGAAGCAGGTGCAAAAGAACATTCAATATCGTATATTTTTAGGAAAATATAAGAAAAGCAAAGGAACAAAAAGACAGGAAGAACAAAAAAAAGGAAGATGGCAAACATTTTTACGCTTTGTAACAACTTCTTTTTATCGTCACAAGATGGCTCTCGAAAGGTCAATTTCGACTGATTGAACGACTGTGTAAATGCCAAGTTTCTTATTCTTGCGGAGTTGTTCCCGTTTTCTTTGCGTTTTTATTTTACTTTCATTTTTTTCCTTTTCAGGTTGCTTTTGAGCCGCAAAATGTGTTCACTGAAAAGGAAATAAGAACAATGAGTGCAGATGGAAAGGAAAGAAAGTAAGGTTGGTTGGTGTTAGATTTGAATGTTCCATTTTCCTGAGCTCATTCGCAAATGGGATGTAGAATTTGTTCTTAAATCGAGACTTGTATTCGGATGTAGCAGTCGTTTGTTCCCTTTCTTTCTCTAACCCTTTCATTCTGACTTTCTTCCATAATATGCAAATTTACGGAAAAGGAACTTTGGTAAATTGTTACACTAGTTGTGTGTCTCCAAATTAGATATTGAATTTCCTAAACTAACAGAGGCGATTTATAGGTTTCATCCATGCACCATGTCTCATGACGCTGTATGATCAAACAACAAGGTACGATTTTTATATTTTCTTTCCGTCGCGGGTTCGAATCCTGCCTGGGACATGAATGTTTATAGTTTTTAACAAAGGTGTAAATAGGCCAAACCATGACAGGCCTATTAACAGGGTGATTCTCTTATTAAAGCCCCCAAATTATTGCCTATAAAAGCTGTTTGATTTCGAGATAAGGGTGTAAAAATGTATATACATATATTGTCAACTATGCAAAATAGCATGTCGCCCTCCCGGATGTAATGATCTTGTGGAGTGACTTGCATTAGATTTTGTTTTCGATCATTTCGGCAGTTGCGAGTCGAATGTCGCATCTCCTGATCTAATAAGTGCTAACTTGTTTTATTTGTGCATATTAAAGGTCAAACTGTACAAAACATAATCACCGTGCTATCAAACTACTCAAAGAAGCTCTACACCAAGAGATGCAAGCCGTTAACGTTGACACTTTAAGAAAAGTATTCCAGAAATTGGAGAAACATATTCATGTGCGCTTATGCGTCGAAGGAGATAATTTTCAGCATGGATTATAAGCAGATCCTGTTTTGCATTGTTGAAGCTAAGCGTATATAAATTTACAAGCCAATATCTTAGTTGTATACATTTTAATAGACTATTTGTTTGGGGTCTCTACCGAGAGAATCATTCTGTAGTTTCTTCCTACAGAAACTAAAGTTTGTTTTGTTTTTAACGGACCAATTGTTTAGTGGGAGGATAGGATCTTGATCCGCCTTTAATTTTATTTATTTAATTTTGTCTGACTTTCTTGTATGTAGCGCAGGCTAAAGTCTCAACGAAGACAGGTAGATGGCAACAGATTTGAGGTTTGAGTTTAAGGACTTCGGTTTAGCGGGCCGCTTTTAATCTTGTGAATCTAAAACTGACTGGTCCTTTTTACGCGCTTAGTTTTCTCCATTACAGGAATGATCGCTATTGCTTCGATGAAAGCAGGTAGAGAGAAACAGATTTCAGATTTGGACTCAGTAACCTTGATTTATTAAATCGTTTCAACTTGCATCTTTTGATATGATCCTATCCTAAAATCTGCACTTTTTCGGTGTGGAGAATACATGGGGAGATCTAATAGAGACTATGGCTACCGATTTACGTTTGCACTCGCAAAAGAAATGTGTTCCAGGAACAGAGGGTTAATTATAGCACCTGGCTGCTAAGTACCTTCAAGTTACAGTATTATAATTGTGTCTTCATGTTTTAATTTCAGTAAGGGCTGAGTCTATTAGAGGTTATAGTCAGCTTGAAAACGTAGTGGTCTGAAAGTGTTTGTTTCGCATAAACGTTGACTCCTGTAGAATGTAGAAGTAAACTCCTGTGTCACGATAAAGAAGAAGTTAGTTGGGATTTCAAATTATGTCTATGGGCGTTAACAGGACAATTAAGAACACGCCATTGACTTGGATTATCTACTTTTCATGTTATTATTTTTAGAAAGAAACACTATAACATTTTAAACAGCTTTTGGAAAGCGTAACGTGTGGAGTAATCCTTATTGTTTCAGGCTTTTATCATAAAGCCCTGGGCTCAATTTCCAACCAGCTAGCGGCCTTTTTGGCATAAAATGAAGACTGCAAAAAAGGATCATTTCCGGTTGGAGAATTTATGAGGTATCACTGGGGAAAATCAGAGAGTAAACAGTGTGTGTGTGTTCTTTAGCATAATGATAATCTAGTTTTAACATTTTCATATGTCTTTCTCTATCTCTTTCTTGACGTTTTCTTATCATGCCTTCGTCTCTTTCTCTCCTTCTCTCTTTCTATTCATCTTCATCTTTTTCTCTTACTTATTGCTTTCTCTTACACTTTCTCTCTTTGTGTGTATGCGCGTACCAAAGCCTTAACCGGGTCACAGTTAATTATCCGGCTTTATCCGTACATAAGTGACCAGGCGTACTAGTGACACGGTTCAAAACTTGACCCGAATGAACCGGTGACCTGATTGACCTGGTCTGGTAAATATTATTAACTGAGAATTCCGGCGTCGTATTTCTCGTGCTCTGGATATGATATATCCGGTAGTGGTCATCCTGAAAGAAACATTGTTCAAACGAAAGGAAATAATTAAAATCTCTCCTTGTCCTCTGGGTTACCGGGTCAGACCAGATACGAGCCGTAGAAGTGGTGACGGGGTCCAAATCGGACCAGAATTACTCGAATTATCCGATGACCCTTTTGAACTCCAGCGTGTTCAGTCTACTTGTGCGAATTATTATAAATACTATTTCATTAGTGTTGTAATTACTCGAACCTTAAATTCGCAATAGTAGGAATCTAGAGTGGTGTGTTCGGAACTGATAAAGTTTCATAAATTAGTTGGAGAAATATGTTTTATATTAATTTGGCACAAACTCGATCCATCCTCTAACTTATAAACATACTATTAAATGTGCTCAATTAACATTTGAAATGTGGAACATGTAAGGTTAGCTATGTCCCTAAGGAACATGGCAATTTTCGTTTTGCACATTTGTAAGTTTTCATTTTGATACAATTTCGACTTATAATCTTGACTCTTTCTGTTAAAAATTTAGCAGAAAAAATATCGCTTATTCATTTTCTTTTTATGTTCGATTTGCATTAGTAGTCTGAAATTTAGGGTATGGTTTACAGTATGTACTGGGGTTGGTACAATGTATTCCGGACCAGTGCCATTTAATGAACCCCACCGATTTTGTTACCGAACCACGCGCACCGAAAGCATGTGCATTATCCTTCTGACCTTATCGTAGATGTGTCTCAGTTCTACAGGAAATCTTGAGTTAAATTTAATCCGACCACCAACTTTGGTAGCCATTTTGAAAGTGGCTTAATGATTTTTTTTAAATACCAGTCTACGTATTCGAATTGTTCTAAAAAATGTAAAAATACAAAAGTCACTTCGATCTTCGTGTTGAATTTCTGGGATGTGTACTTTAAAATGTTAGGTTCTTTCGATCTTTTTAGTACGTTTACATTCAATATTTTTTTTTATCTGTTCCCTTCTTTTCTTCTTCTCTCTCCCTATTTCGCTCTCTTTTAATGCTCTGTCTCTGTCTAACAAACATTCACCTGTTTCAAATTTTTTGTATGTTTAAATTGCTTATATCGTCCTTTATCTACTGTTTCATCTCGCTTTAATTCTTTCTTTTCTTCTGTGCTTATGTTGTTTGCTGATTTTGTTACATCGGGGAGACGGAGGAAGGGAGAAACAACCCAGATACGATTATATGATCAGAATGTGGTAATTTGGGGGCCTAGCTGAACGTCGTTCACAGTTGTATTTTTTTTAATGCGAAGTGTACAGTAGATATAATCCTGGATTTAAAAAAAATAGATTCGAAGAGTCTTCAAAGATGGTGATAATGAAGAATGTGACCAGGAGTTTGAGGATTGAGGCTGTATTTCTATAAAGGTGATAATCTCAACAGTGTTAAGGTGATAATCTCAACAGTGAAGACGAAAATACCGTGGTGGTGGAAAAAGAAGTATATTTGCCATCTGCTGTAGAAAAAAAGCCTTCTATGGCGGAGCCTCATTCTGGATTAGTGAATTATTATTGAAGTCCTAAACGAGCAATTAGCAGAGATGATTTGAAGAGAATAAGTATATTTGGAATAATTTGCAAGTTAATTTCAAAGTTATAGCAGGTGGACTCGTATTATATTCAATTGCATAAGTATTAATTTTTAGATATATAAAATCCATATATTTCAAGCGGAAGTATCATTCAAATGCTTGTTGTACGCATACGCAAGGATTAAATTGTGTCAGATGTAAATATCGAAATAAAATAAAAACATGAATACATCTAACCAAAATGTATACTTTTGGAACCGTATCAAAATGAAAAGCAGTAAATTAATGCCTGGAAGTCTGTGAGACCGTGCATTTAGTATATGACTATTCCTAGCTTTTCCAGGATGAATACCGCGTTATCATGTTACTTAAACTCAAAGACTACTGCGTTACAGCTAAACACAGGCTCCGTTTTACAGTTATAACTCAGAGCCGGTGTTAGACAGAATTAAACTGCGTGGGATGTTCTAGTTAGAGATCGTAAGTTATGGTATACACCATTACGTTGCTCAAATTCAATTTCCCTTTATTTATTGCGTCAAGTTGCACAGAAAAGGCAGCCAGAAAGGAAAAAAAATACTACAGAAAATACCGTGGATGGCTAGCTAATATCCCCAGAGAGTTATATTCTCTATTTGATAGAAAACATGTTTGTGAAACCAGCCTTACCATAAATATATTTTAATGACCAGTGCTAAAGTTAGGCCGGAACGAGGTTCCGATATAATTAAAATCTAGCATCGAGAGTATCGGTATAAATTCACGATAAAACAGACACAGTAATCTCAAAAATGTTTTCAAAATATATTTTAACAATAAGTTCAGTCTCAACTATTAGTAGAATTATGACCTTGTATTCTTGATGCGACAATGTACATAATTATATACAGTCTTAAGAACTCAGCTTGCTATTTCTTAACGAGTATTTTGAACAGTCTTACGAGTATTTTAGCTATTATTGTGAAGCACTTAAATCACATTCTTCGTGATAAAAGGTATTTTAATTATCCTTTTTGCTACCGTAAAATTAAGTAAAAGTGCCATTTTATAAATTTTGTAAGTTCACCATTCCGTTTAAAATAATTTCCCAACTGCTGGTGAGAAACAACGAAATTTAAAATTAATATATGGTTATTGATTCACTAGCTTCAGAAAACCTTCTTACTTTTGAAACAAAGAAATGGGAACTAAGATCTTAGTATATATTGGAGTGGATATAGGGAAGTTCGCCACCTTAAACAATCGGCGGTAACGTCACCTTACCGCACTGCCATCTGCGAAACATGTGCTAAAGCATCTGATATTCTGATAGGTCCCAAAAAATAAAATATTCTTTAAGCGTTAGTTAGCAGCTTTAAGCGTTGCTTAGCGTAGGTGGAAGAGCGTTAGATCGCTGACCGCGGTTCGATTCCCGTACAAGTCACGCTCCTCCTCTTTCATTTCCATAACATTGTTTTATTTTGTTACTACTTATGTACACATGGTCCCGTTTGCTTGTCTCTGAATTTTCAACATTAACGCTAACCAATGCGTAGCGCACGTTAATGTCCTTAGTGGTCAAGTTAGATCCTTTTTTATTATTATTATTATTAGAAACTGCTCGTTTTTACTTTTTTATTGTTTACATTTCATAAATGCTTAAGAACATTTAATATCAAGAGGAGTTAGCGAGCGCACGCGACTTAGGGTCAGTTCTACAATCGACCGCTAAACTTCTAGTAGTTTTATTGCCAAAAGCAGACTTGGGTTCAACTTAGCACTAACTAGAAGTTTAGCGGTCAATCATAGAACTGACTCTTCATGGTCAGATTAGATACTAATGGCGAATCTCAAGATAATGTCATAGTGATAATACTTCTTATAGATGGCACTCGAAACCCAGTTCCAAAATTGTGTTAGAAAAATCGAGTTATGCTAAAAATAATTTAAAAGAAAAAAATAAAAAAATAATATATAATGTACGTTTTATTTATTTCTCATTTTTAATTCACTGGAATGTTCTACTTGTTTAACGGTGAAGAAATTCCTTG
>JAGDQP010034791.1:0-10351 GCA_022664845.1 Lepisma saccharinum | reverse complement strand
GATGTGCAAGGTTCAAAGTTGGATAGCGTTGTGAATGACATGAATGCGAGATACGACGAAGTACGTAGCGAGATCGCGAGTGTCTCCTCGAAAACCGAGTCTCTCGAATCCCAAGTGGAAAGTTTGCGTATCGAAGTTGAAAAGTTGCGTACTAACGCAACCGAACCTGAAGACAGGGAAACTTGTCTTAAAGAACCGATAGTGAGTAGTGAAGCTCAACCATTCTCTACTTTTATTCCTGTAACTAGTTTAGGATTACCCTCCATGACTACTACCTCTGTAGTGACGACAAGTCAAGGTAAAAAAGTGTACTCGCTGACTACTACGTCTGTAATGAATATGCCTAGGATTTCGTCCCGTAGCGAGGACTTGTTTGAGAATAGGAGACGTGTCGATCAAAGTCGAATGTTGGGAAAACGAACATGGCATGAGGAGGTGACCGATGATGCTTTTCCTTTTAGGTCTGAACCTTTTAAGTATCGCCATCCTTCTGTTGCTTCTTCTTCACAAATTCCGTGTTCTCAACAACCCGAATTAGATCGAGATTTCAGGTTTGAATTTCCTAATGTGACTCCTACGCCGATTTCTGTGGGTTATCATTTTAAACCTAATGGATCTTGTGATCCCTTGAGAGTATCTCAAAAGGATGACTGTGTGGCCTCAGTTAGGTCAGGTCAGGAATGTTGTTGATAGTCATTCTGCGCGTCCGTTACGGCTCAATGACATCAATTTCTTCCCTACATTTAGTGGAGCTCCCGGGGAATCTGCTAGGAAGTTCTTAGCTGAAATTGCTCAGAATAGCGACCTAATGAAGCTAATATCTTCTGATAAAATGTTGGTTATTGGTCGTAGGCTGACTGGATTAGCTTTGATCTGGTACACGCACGAGAAAGATAAACTTGTTTCTTATGAAGACTTCGTACGAGCTTTTCTGGATCATTTCGAAAACCCCAGGCTTAAAAAACGTTATTTGCAACAGATCTACTCTGTTAAATATCATGCAGGTGTATGTGAAAATATGGCACAATTTGGTTTGCAGTTGCTAGATAAATATAAATTATACGCTTCGCCATATGTTGAGGAGGATATAATAGAAATAATAATTCAAGCTCTTCCTGAGTCTATAGGTAAGTTATTAAGATTGCATACTCCCGAAAGCATAAATATTCTTATTGATATGTTAAAGAATTTAGACAGTCCTACTAATACTGAGCTAAATAAAAATATCCTTTCTAATTCTGAATATGTTGTAACCGAATCTAAAGGAAACAAAGGTAATATTGACCGTAGATTTAAACCTAACATCAGAGCAACTAAAGTAACTAAATCTAGTAGTACTCAAACGGAGCGGGTTAATTTTTATTCATCTAAGAATAATAATTAATCTTCTAATTTCCAAAATAATTCTTCTGGTAGGAGATTTAATCAAAATTTTAATAATAGTAATAGATGTTGTAATAATACATGTAGAAATAATAATTTTGGAAATCATCGTAATGATAACCATGTAAAACTTCGTAGGTTTTCTGACAATGATTCATATAGCAGAGGGAACAATCAACGTTTTGTAACCAATAGTAACATGCCTATGAGTGATAATAATAATCAAAATAATAGTCAGATTAGTAATAATGTGCCGAATAATAGTAGTGTCTATAATTCTCCTTGTCAGAGTAGAGTGGTAGAGTGTAGTTGTCGTACTCTAAATGTTCCTGGAGGTAATGCGGCCATCAGGGAAGTTAAGTGTGGTTGTTTACAGGTAATTGAACATATGGGAATTAGCGCTGTTCCAAACTGTCCGTGTTGTACTCATGGAGTTGATTTGAACTCCACGGGCGTCCTTCAGTCTGATTGTATGGGAAGGCCGCGCCCCTGTCGTGTGAATCGATCCGATGATGATAGGTTGGGGGAACAGGCTAATCTCGTATCTGAAGACTGGGGTTGACGTGGGGAAACATAACCTCAGAAACTTGAAGCGATTTAATTGCTCCGAGCAACGCAGGTGAAACGCACAGTTTTTGGAAATCCTGGCTGGAGTCGAAAAAATGCAACGTCCCCAACCTAATGATCCCAAAAAAGGATCAAGCATACAAATAGGGTCGCCAGGAGCCTAGAGTACCCACGCAAAGCATCTAACCAAATCTCTAGGTCCAAGCATTTTCTACACCCCAGACGAGCGGCGCAGAAATGCCTTCCAGATTTAAGAATATCTGGGAAAGAAGATTCCAGATCCTTGTGATCGCTGTAAAAAAAATATAGATCGAGGGAGAAAATACCGGTAAGGCGACACCTCCAAACTTTTAATTAGATCGTCAGTTCATACTCTGAACTACCAGCTGGTTCAGATTAGCGACAGATTAAGAAAGAAAAACGTAAATCTTTACTTGGGAAATAATCTCAAATGATAATACGCATAACGACTCATATGTGACTCATACTATGTCTTTACTCACTTAGAAGTCTACAGGGTTTCAAAAGACCATGTTTTACCTTTACCTTAGTAGGTCCCACACCTGTAGTCTGGAACTGCAATTCCTGATATAAAGACGAACGAACACAAACGAATGACGGTCGCAACTCAATCCAAACGTCGTGTCATAACGTACAAATGCAAATAATATTTATTCACATAAATCTCATACTGGAGTCACTTCATATGTCAACGCAGAACTAACCAGAAATTCAATATATAGTTCCTTTCCAAAGTTATCACATCGCAGCTGGCGAAAGAATCCTACCACTGGTCTAAGGATTTATGAACCGATCTAATCTAATTAAAATCAAATCACTCAAAACGATAGGTTTACCGAAACACATAAATAATTTGTATCAATTGCTGTCAACTTCACGTAACGATTCGTAGTTAAATTCCAATGAATATCAAGTCAAACATTAAATAAATCACTGCACATCACAAATATTACTAAACACTGTATGAGGATTATCAACTAATGCCTTAGATCGTACCTGGTTAACTGAGAGGTTTCTATACTACGTTCACTGAGCATAAACACAAGATTATTCGAAGAAATATAAATATTTCAGAATTACAATTTATTAGTTTGAATTTACATATTGCACTTTTTCGAATATGATAGTTTCATTTGTGCGTTATGACACGACGTTTGGATTGAGTTGCGACCGTCATTCGTTTATATTCGTTCGTCTTTATATCAGGAATTGCGATTCCAGACTACTGGTGTGGGCTCTACTAAGGTAAATGTAAGACGGTCTTTTGCCTCCCTGTAGACTTCGAAGTGAATAAAGACATAGTATGAGTCACATATGAGTCGTTATGCGTATTATCGTTTGAGATTATTTCCCGAGTAAATATTTGAGTTTTTCTTTCCTAATCTGTCGCTAATCTGAACCAGCTAGTACTTCAGAGTATGAACTGACGATCTAATTAAGAGTTTGGAGGTGTCGCCCTTCAGGTATTTCCTCCCTTGATCTAAATTAATTTTTTTACAGCGTTCACAAGAATCTGCATTCCCCTTTCCCATATATTCTTAAATCTGTAAGGCATTTCTGCGCCGCTCGTCTGGGGTGTAGAATATGTTTGGAGCTAGAAGTTAGGTTAGATGCGTTGCGTGGGTACTATAGGCTCCTGGCAACCCTATTTGTCTGTGTGTTCCTCTTTTGGTATCTTAGGTTGCGGGCGTTGAAGTTTTCGGCGACTCCAGATAGGATTTCCAAAAACCGTGCGTTGCAAAATAAAGATTGTTAAGAATACAATATAGATTGTTAAGGCTACAACATAGATTGTTAGGACTACCATATCGATTGTTAAGGCTCCATATCGATTGTTTAAAACTCCATATCGATTGTTAAGACTATATTAAAGATAGTGAAAACTACAATATCGGTTGTTAAGACTACATTATCCGTTGTAAAACTACAATATCGGTTGTTAAGACTAACATATCGTGTGTTAAGAATACCATATAAGTTGTTAAGATTACCATATCGATTGTTAAGACTCCATATCGATTGTTAAGACTACATTATCGATAGTTAAAACTACTATATCAGTTCTAAGAAAACCATATCGATTGTTAAGACTACCATATCGGTTTTTAAGACAATCATATTGGTTTTAAAGACTAAAATATAAATTGTTAAGACTACCATATCAATTGTTAAGACTACTATATCTGTTACGACTACCATATCGCTTGTTAAGACTGCAATATAGATTGTTAAGACTACAATATTTATATATATTTTTTGTATATTGACATACTTTACAGTATTTATCATTGCCGCCTTTTCCCTCAGAACACTAATTGATCAGTACTGAATCACTTGTATGTATGTCTAAGAATAATACATTTTTTTCTAAGAAGATAAGATAAAGATAAAAGTACAGGCAACCATTACAAAATTAGTAATCAAATACATGATGGGCCCCAACGAGCTTATATGGTACCATACACTATTATACACTATTGGTACCATAAGTAGAAGTTTTAATGCTATCAATGCTGATTTGCTCTGTTTGTCTGGACCTATGTCCATGCACTTCATTCCTTTTTATCAACAGTAAATTACTGTGCATATTTCCACCCAGTGCTTTATGAACGTAGATACATGAATGAATTTTAAGTAATATTTCCAGCGGAAAAATATTTGTTTCATAAAACAAACTCTTACTTGGATGATATAACTGATACCCATACATTATTCTAATTGCTTTTTTTGTAATAATACAAGTTTATGTAATCTTGTTTTGTTTGTGTGACCCCAGATTGTACATAAATATATCAGATGACTTTGTATAAATGCGTTATAGACCATTTTTTTAACATTCAATGATAAAACATTCTTGAAACGGTGCATTATTCCAACAATAGGGGCTACCTTTTTTTTCTAAAAGCGTAATATGCGGATCCCAAGAAAGATGTTGGTCAATTTTTAATTCTAAATATGTTATACATTCCACTCTTTCCACTACAAAATGTTTTGTACCGATTTTATTTGGTAGTTCTATTTTTGATAAAGGTTTGTGAAAGATTACAAAGACAGACTTCTCCAAGTTTAATGACAGACAGTTTGTGCACAACCAGTTGTATAAAGTAGACATATCTTCTTCAATATAGGTTTCCAATTGATCTATTGAATCTGCTTTGTAAAATATTGCACTATCATCTGCAAATATAGCATGTTAAGACTTCATATCGATTGTTAAGACTACAATCTCGGTTGTTAAGACTACTCTATCGTTGCCAAGACTACTATAACGTTTAAGACTGCAATAAAGATTGCTTAGTATAGAATATAGATTTTTAAGACTACAATATAGATTGTTTAGACTGCCATATCAATTGCTAAGACTACTATAACGGTTGTATAATATACCATATAGGTTGTTAAGGCTACCATATTGGTTGTTAAGGTTACCATAATGGTTGTTAAGGCTACCATATCGCTTGCTAACAGTACCATATCGGTTGTTAAGACTACCATATCGGTTGTCATTACTACCTTATCGATCTTTAAGACTAAAATTTCGGTTGTTAGGACTACCATAATGGTTGTTAAGGCTACCATATCGCTTGCTAACAGTACCATATCGGTTGTTAAGACTACAGTATCGGTTTGTTAAGACTACCATATCGGTTGTCATTACTACCTTATCGATCTTTAAGACTAAAATTTCGGTTGTTATGACTACCATATCGGTTGTTAACACTACAATATAGATTGTTAAGGCTCCATATCGATTGTAAAGACTACATTAATTATAGTTAAGAGTAAGATTTCGGTTGATAAGACTACAATATCTTTTGTTAAGACTACCATATCGGTTGTTAAGACTACAATAAAAACTATTAACAATACAATATAGATAGTTAAGATTTCATATCGATTATTGAGACTACAATCTCGGTTGTTAAGACTACTATATCGGTAGTTAAGACTACCATATCGTTTCTTAAGACTGCGATAAAGATTGTTAAGACTTCATATCGTTTGTAAAGACTACATTATTTATAGTTAAGAGTACAATTTCGGTTGATAAGACTACAATATCGGTTGTTAAGACTACAATTTCGGTTGCTAAGAATACCATATCGATTGTTAAGACTAAAATATCGATTGTTAAATAAACAATATCGGTTTTTAAGACTACAATTTTTGATTGCTAAGACTACTATAACGGTTGTATAATATACCATATAGGTTGTTAAGACTACAATAAAGACTATTAAGAATACAATATACATTGTTAAGACTACAATATAGATTGTTAAGACTGCTATATCGATTGTTAAGGCTCCATATCGGTTGTTAAGATTACATTATCGATAGTTAAAACTATTATATCGGTTGTTAAGACTACCATAACTATTAAGACTAACATATCAATTTTTTTGAATAGCATATCGGTATTTTAGACTACTATATCGATTGTTGAGACTACCATATCGATTGTTAAGACTACTATATCGGTTGTTAAGACTACCATATCGTTTGCTAAGACTGCGATAAAGATTGTTAAGACTACAATATAGATTGTTAGAGTACCATAACGATTGTTAAGACTACACTATCGATAGTTAAAACAACCATATCGGTTTTTAAGAATACCATATCGATTGTTAAGACTACCATATCGATTGTTAAAACTACAATATCGGTTGTTAAGACTACCATATCGCTTGTTAACACTGAAATATAGATTGTTATTACTACAATATAAATTGTTAAGACTACCATATCGGTTGCTAAGAATACCATATCGGTTGTTTGGACTACCTCATCGATTTTTAAGACTGCAATATCGGTTTTTAAGACTACAATTTCGGTTGTTAAGACTACTATAACGTTTGTTGAAACTACTAAAACGGTTGTTAGGTCTACAATATAGATTGTTAAGACTACAATATAGATTATTAAGAATCCATATCGATTGTTAAGACTACATTATTTATAGTTAATAGTACAGTTTCATTTTATAAGACTACAATATCGTTTGTTAAAACTACCGTATCAGTAGCTAAGTCTAACATATCGGTTGTTAAGTCTACAATATCGGTTGTTAAGACTAGAATTTCAGTTGTTAAGACTACATTATCAATAGTTGAGGCTACAATATCGCTTGTTAAGACTACAATTTCGGTTGTTAACACTACTATAATAGTTGTTAAGACTACCATATCGGTTGTTAAGACTACAATAAAGACTATTAAGAATATAATATAGATTGTTAAGACTACAATATAGATTGTTAAGACTACTATTTCGGGTAAGACTACTATATCGATTGTTAAGACTAGATATCGATTGTTAAGTTTACATTATCGATAGTTAAAACTATTTTATCGCTTGTTAAGACAACCATATCTGTTGAGACTAGAATATCAATCCTTAAGACTAGCATATCGGCTATTTAGATTATTATATCAATTGTTAAGACTATCATATCGATTTTTAACACTACTATATCGGTTATTAAAAATACCATATCGCTTGTCAAGACTACAATATAAATTCGTAAGGCTTCAATGTGGATTCTTAGGACTTCATATCGATTATTGAGACTACAATCTCGATTGTTAAGACTACTAAACCGGTTCTTAAGACTACCCTATCTTTTGTTAAGACTGCGATATAGATTAAGACTACAATACAGATTGTTAAGACTACATTATTGATAGTTCAAACTATCATATCGGTTTTTAAGAATACCATTTCGATCCTTGACTACCATATCGATTGTTAAGAATACACTATAGATTTTTAAGACTCCATATCGATTGTTAAGCATACCAATTCGGTTGTTGAGTCTCCCATATCGGTTGTTAAGACTACCATATCGGTTGATAAGACTACCATATCGGTTTTAAAGACTATCATATCGATTTTTAAGACTACAATATCGGTTGTTAAGAGTACCATATCAATTGTAAGACTACAATATATATTGTTAAGATTACAATATAGAATGCTAAGACTACAATATAGATTGTTAAGACTCCATATCGATTGCTCAGACTAACATATCGGTTGTTAAAACAACAATATTGATTGTTAAGACTACCATTTATTGTTAAGCCTACCATATTGATTGTTAAGGCTAGCATATTGGTTGTTAACAGCAGCATATAGGTAGTTAAGTCTACAATATAGCTTGTTAAGAATACAATATAGATTGTTAAGATTCCATATCGATTGTTGAGACAAAATTATATATATTTACGAGTACAATTTCGGTGGTTAAGACTACAACATCGTTTGTTAAGACTATCATATCGGTTGTTAAGACTAACACATCGGTTGTTAAGACTACAATATCGGTTGTTTGGACTACAATTTCGGTTGTTGAAACTACCATATCGATTGTTAAGACTACCCTATCTATTGTTTAGAGTACCATATGGATTGCTAAGACTACCATATCCGTTGACAAGACTATCATATCTGTTGATAAGACTAGCATATCGATTGTTAAGACTACATTATCGGTTGCTAAGACTAATATATCGGTTGATAAGACTACTATATAGATTGTTAAGGCTACAATATAGATTGTTAACACTCCGTATAGATTGCTAAGACTACATTATATATAGTTAAGACAACAATATCGGTTGTTAAGAATACAATAAAGGCTGTTAAGACTACCATATTGGTTGTTAAGACTAAAATATAGATTGCCGAGGCTACCATTTTGGTTGGTAAGGCTACTATATCGATTGTTAAGCATACCAAGTCGGTTGTTGAGCCTCCCATCTCGGTTGTTAAGACTACCATATCGGTTGATAAGACGAAAATATCGGTTTTTAAGATTACCGTATCGATTTTTAAGACTACAATATCGGTTGTTAAGACTACCATATCAATTGTAAGACTACAATATAGATTGTTAAGACTACAATATAGATTGTTAAGACTCCATATCGATTGCTCAGACTAACATATCGGTTGTTAAAACAACAATATTGATTGTTAAGACTACCATATATATTGTTAAACCTACTATATTGATTGTTAAGGCTACCATATCAGTTGTTAACAGCAGCATATCGGTTGTTAAGTCTACAATATCGGTTTTAATATTACCATATCGGTAACTAAGAACACTATATCGGTTGTTAGGACAACCTTATCGATCTTTAAGTATACAATTTTGGTTGTTAAGAAAACCATATCGGTTGTTAAGACTACATTATAGCTTGCTAAGAATGCAATATAGATTGTTAAGATTCCATATCGATTGTTGAGACAACATTATATATAGTTGCGAGTACAATTTCGGTTTTTAAGACTACAACATCGTTTGTTAAGACTTTCATATCGGTTGTTAAGACTAACATATCGGTTGTTAAGACTACAATATCGGTTGTTTGGACTACAATTTCGGTTGTTAAGACTACCATATCGATTGTTAAGTCTACCCTATTCATTGTTTAGAGTACCATATGGATTGTTAAGACTACAATATCGGTTGCTAAGACTAATATATCGGTTGATAAGACTATTATATACATTGTTAAGGCTACAATATAGATTGTTAACACTCCGTACCGATTGCTAAGACTACATTTTATATAGTTAAGACTACAATATCGGTTGTTAAGAATACTCTATAGGCTGTTAAGACTACCTTATTGGTTGTAAACACTAAAATATCGGTTGTTAAGGCTACAATTTCGGTTGTTAAGACTACAATTTCGATAGTTGAGACAACTATATCGGATTTTTAGGTGTACAATATTGGTCGTTAAGTCTACCATATCTGTTGTTTAGACAAATATATCGGTTGCTAAGACTACAATATCAGTTGTCAACACTACCATATAAGTTGTTAAAACTACATTATCTATTGTTAAGACTACAATATCGATTGTTAAGACTACCATATCGATTGTTAAGACAACAATATAGATTTTGAACCTACAATATAGATTTTCAAAGCTACCATTTATTTTGTTAAAGCTACCATTTCGGTTGTTAAGACTACCATATCGGTTGTTATGACTTACATATCGGTTGTTAAGACTAATAAACCAGTTGTCAGGAATAAAATAAAGATTGTTCAGACTAAGATATGGGTTGCTAGAAATACAATATAGGTTGTTAAGACTACCATATCGGTTGTTAAGACTACAATTTCGGTTTTTACGACTAGTATATCGGTCATTAACACTATCATATCGATCGTTAAGGCTGCAATAAAAATTGTTAAGACTAACATAGCGGTTGTTAAGACTACCATATCGGTTGTTAGGGCTACCTTATTGATCTTTCAGACTACAATATCAGTTGTTAAGACTACCATATAGATTGTTAGGACTACAGTAAATATTATCCGAACAAAAACACCAGAGGTGCAAAAAGTGGAGCC
>JAGDQP010034790.1:0-19917 GCA_022664845.1 Lepisma saccharinum | reverse complement strand
CTGGATTATGGTATAAGGATACTGCAGTACATTTTAATACTCTCAATAAAAATAATGTTGATTATTATAAACGAAAATCTCTTGTTGCTGGTAGCGCATTCATTGATATGTTTGGAAGACTCCATACAGATGTTTCTGGATCAAATCGTATTCTTCCAAATAAAGTGAATCTTCGTATACAATTAAGTCGTAGTAAAGATGCATTTTGTTTAATGGCAGCTGAAAAATATTTATTTAAAGGTAAACTGGAAGAGGTTATTCTTTATGTTCGCCGAACTAATATGTCTGTTGATCTAGCTTTACAATTAAACAATTTTATGAGTCATCATACTACAAAATTACCACTGACCAGACTTGAAACAAGCGTGCAAATGTTGATTCATATAATCTAGAAAATACATTTCTCGGAAATGTACCAAAGGATCTCTTTAAAGTTTTTATTGCAAACATCGCATTCAATGGAAAATACCAAGAAAATCCCTTCCACTTCCAAAATTTTAATATGAAAAATTGCAAGTACAAGTTGGTTCCCAATTTTATCCTCTCACTCCTCTTCCCCCGATTATGCAAATCATCTATGCGTTCGAAGTTATCATACCATGTACTCTAGAACGTGTATATTTCATGAAAATATGAGCCATATGATCACATATTCCTATAACCCCATGGATATGCTCTTCACCCTATTTTCTTTCTACTACTAACACTTTAGGTGATCATACATGGGATGCTATTAAATATTCTCCCGTTAATCTCAAAATAGGTTTTAGTCAATCACAGGCACATTCTATTTCATGTATTGTTTAAGCTCAATTTGATTCGCTTATTCAAATTCATATAGATCGTAGTGTATATACAGATCATACAATGTGAATTTTAGTTCACTTTGAGATTGACCATGAGAACTGTCTTACACTTTTCAGCGTTTCAGTGTATTGAAGAAAATAATTTCATAGTTAAAGAACTAGCCATAGTTAATCCTGATGCTAATAGTTGTCAATGATGGCTTTTCAAACCTCACTTTCCAATATCAAAAATTAGTATTCCAAGTTTGAGATTTTGCAAATGAAGATTTAAGTCAGCATGTATTTGGTTTAGAGTGGATTGAAGGCGAAGTTCAATATGTGGAAGTTAAAAACATACTTAGTAAGTATAAGTCCTGCAGTGAAAGTTTGTATGCGCATGGAAAAGTCTCTTTTCAAAAGAACAGTGATTAATTTAAAATATGTTAAGTGTCCAAAATACAATGCATTAGTGTTTCCATCGCAAACTTCTGTTTATCATCTTCATCAGTTTACACGTTTTCGCTGTGACATAAAAGAAGCTTCAGTGCATGAAATGTTTTAACATATTATCATCTACATTCTTTTATTTTACCTAAGAATAGAACAGTGAACACCAATTAGTGAAACTGATTTTAATATGGAGTGATGAGATTTTAAAAGTTATAATTTAGGATTGTTCTATTGCAACTACGCTTACTGGAAATTATTCAGTGGACACTTTACCAAAACAAATTGAATATCCGACAGCACTTATGGTAAATTTAAGCCCGTCAACTTCCCGTGAAACTCATAGGACTGCCATATATATTGATAAACATGGACATTGACAATATTTTGATAGCTTTGGAAATAAAGCTAGTAAACCAATTGTAATTTTTCAAAACGAAACTGTAAATTATATCCGAACAAAAACACAGGTGCAAAAAGTGGAGCCAAGTTCTTTAGTTCTAAAAAGGTGTGAAATGGGAGACGGATGAGCCAAGTTCCTTGGTGACAACATGTAAAAGGAACAAAGGAACTTGGCGCGAGCTGGCAACAGCCGTAGGGTTGGTTTCGGTGGACGTAGTGGGTTTTAGGATCCCCACCACAATAATAGCTTGAGGATCATGACCTTGCCACCTCGCGCCAACTTCCTTTGTTCCTGTTACATGCTGTCACCGAGGAACTTGGCTCATCCGTCTCCCATTTCACACCTTTTTAGGGCTAAAGAACTTGGCTCCACTTTTTGCACCTCTGGTGTTTTGTTCCGATTTCACAGCTTTTTGTACGTGTATAATATATATATACTCGCTCGCACGGTATCGTTTAGGTCCTCGCCCCCCGTAGCTGGCTGCGCCCCCAACTTCGAGTTTTTGAGTACTTACGCCCCTTGATCGTAACCACTCTCCAGGACACTGTGTTTCCATGTTGCAGATTTTTTCCTATACCCACAATCCGTGGGAATGAGATATTTATTGAAACATAGGGAAGCTTTGCCATATTTATTGTAACCTACTTGTGATGATACAGCAAATTTGCTTCCTGCTGGCGAGCCTAAAATCTACCACCACCAACCCTAAGGCTCGAACATCATCTGGTGTTTTGGTCAGATTTCATAGCTTTTTATACGTGTATATATATATATACTGCGTTCGCCTCGCTGAGTGTGCTGCCCCAGAATTCCGTGTGCGCCCCAACTTCAACTTTTTACGGCTACGCCCCCTTTATTGTGATCAGACTTTCTGGGGACAGCGCCCCATGCTGTGCAGACCTTTTCCCATATCGCCTCGGGGGCTGCAAGCTCATAGCGTGGCTTGATCCATTTATTGAAACATTTTCGATATGGTACACCTTCATACCAAATTTCGTTTCTCTAGCTTCAGTGGTTTGGAAAATGCTATGTTGAATTAAAGAAAGCGATTTTTAAATTTTTTTCTTGCATTGCCGTTACCTACTTGTATGGTACACCTTCATACCAAATTTCGTTTCTATAGCTCGAATGGTGTGGAAAAAATTTTTGTGCGGCCATTTTGATCCAAGTTAACAACTTTTTCAAAAATGTAAATTATTCCTAAACTACTCTTGTTAATACACCTTTATGCTAAATTTCGCATGACTAGTTCAAATGGATGGAAAATGGATTATGAAGTCAGCTATTTTGGATTCAAAATGATGTCTTTGCAGATATGTTGTAATCTACTAGTGATGATATACCGTCATACTTCGAAATTTCATATTTCAATTTTTAACATATTTTGTCTTACAGAACCTCAAAATCGCTGATTTCGCAATAAACTCTTGTTCCTGTATAGCATGCTGACGTTTTGTGACACGTGGAACTCGCCTGCATGCACTGCCGTACGTGTTGATACTCCCCTCGATTCGCTCGCGTTGCTGCGCCAAGAATTCCACGGCAGGCCGCGCGTCAAACTTGAGGAGTTTCGAGGAAGTGCGTATTTTTATCACAACCAGAATCTGCAGTGCACTGCGCCACATGATGCAGATATTCCCTAACACTATAGAGCGCTGTGCCCGAATGGGGAAACTTCCACATTCTGCCTGTATAACATGCTCCTGGCAGTGCTAATGTTTGTGACGAGTAAAACTTGGTGGGACACGCAGGAATATTGGAAGTTGGCGCGAGGAACTAGGCTCATCCATATTAGATTTCACCACTTTTTAAGGTTGAAGGAGTTGACTAGACAGTTTGCACCCCTGGTGCTTTTGCTCGTATTTCGCAGCTTTTTACACTTGTGTTATGTATATACTCGCTTCGCCTCATTGAGGCGCTGCCCCCAGAATTCCAAGATGGCCTCGCTGGGGCACACCCCTTTATCGCAATCAGGCTCCAGCTGGGAACTGTTCCCTAGTAGGTAAGACGAGCCGAATTAATTCTAACCTACTCGTAATGGTACACTTTCATACCAAATTTCGTTTCTCTAACTTCAGTCGTTATATAGTGGGGCTTAGGCGAGCATTTTGGATAAAAGATGGACACATTTTTAACGTTTTCTTATATTTTCGTGACGCACTCGTGATGATACACTGTCATACCAAATTTCATTTCTCTATCTCGAACGATGTGAAAAATGGTATTTCAGCTGCCATTTTGAATCAAAGATAGTGATTGTTTTTAAAACGTTGTTATGTTTTCCTAAACTACTCTTGATAATACAGCATTATGCCCAATTTCGTATCTCTGGCTCAAGCAGTTGGAAAATGGATTTAAGACGCCCGCCATTTTGGATCCAAGATGGCATCTTTAGATATATTTTCATAATCTACTAATAATGTTGTACTCTCAAACTAAATTTCATCATTTTAGCGGCAGCCGTGTAGGCTGTGTATTCTTTAAAATTTTAGGGCTGGCGGCCATTTTGAATCCAAAATGGCGACTTTTTCAAATTTTTAAAGAAGTTTTCTTAATTTGCTATCAATGATGTAGTTTCATACAAAATTTGACTGTTCTATCTTTAGTCGTTTAGGCTGTGTTTTCATTGAAATTTTAGGTTTGGCGGCCATTTTGAATCCAAGATAGCGACATTTTCAAAATGTCGGAATTTTTCCTTTATCTAGTTCTCATCCTCTACCTTCATACCAAATTTCATGTTTCTAGCTTACTCCAAATACGCTAAACAATATGATGAGTGAGTCAGTCGGTGAGTTAGTGAGTGAGCCAGTTAGCCTAAAATGTGCAATTTCAGGGGTCCACAACTAGAACATAGTTTGAGATACGAATATGAAATTCTGTACATCTGCACATCTTTACCATATCTCCTTAACGGCAAAAGCTCATATTCCTATCTGTAACATATTTTTTCTTACGGGGCCTCCAAATCGTCGATTTTGCCATAAACTCTTGTTCCTGTATAACATGCTTCTGGCAGTGCTGACGTTTTCTGACGTGAAGAACTTGGCTCATGCACTGCCGTGCACGTTGATCATGTAAATAAAACTCAACTTCAACAAAGAATCTATTCTTTGCGGACTATTTTGTATTGTATTGATTTATTTCACTGCACGAGGATAAATATATTCTCTACATTTTATACTTGGAATCTTAAGAAAAATGATACTATTGTAAAATCACTTGTAAAAAACATCAAAAGGAAAGAAAATGTAAATTAAAATTTTATTATACTAAAAACAAATCTTTTGTTTATATGATTATTATTATTTTTAGAAACCTCTTATTATTAAGGTTATATCAAGTAAAATATAGAAAATATTGTATAGGTATAATGTTTATTAAGAACATCAACTAAAGTGATCTATAAAAGAAGTTGCACATGCTTCTTACATTTACATAGTTGATAAGGTTTCTCCATTTTTCTGTATTTTCATGTATCATCCAATACTGTAATTGTAAGCAGTTTCTTACTTCACAACCATTATCTTCCACAGGGTCATAATAAGTACCCTTTGACATACCAATATTCAAATTCAATGTTTTCAGCGCAGGACATTCTATTTCATTTAAATTCTGAACATTTTCCAAGTGAAATAGTTTCTTAATCAACTGTACTTTTTCAAGACCTTTACAAAAGAATATAGCTTCACTTCTACACAATTTAAATGTTATTCTACGAATATGTGCATTGTTATACCTATTCGAACTATCCCATTCTAAGTTATGAAAGTATTCAGTTAACCATTGAACTTGTTTTTATACCCTATTCCAAATACTGTAATTTCACAAGTTAATTTCAGTAAACAGTGGAATAAAACTAGCATCATAGGATACTATGCAAAATTCTCTCATAATAAATGCATGTGCAGAGATTTTGAAACCTTGCATGTCAATGATATACTGTCCTAAAGATGTGAATAGAGGTTTTTCTACTGAAAATTGTTCATGAATAACTTCAGGTATGAGTTGTGCAATTAATTCACTATTACACACTATTTCTCTACAAAGAATTCATAGAAAAGAAGAGAATTCATAGAAATACTTACATGGCATACCTTTGAAAATTTTATAGTATTCAAGAAAAAGTTTATGAACATTCACTTCCTTCACCAATGTTTTGATAGTACTTCTCCTATATTCCACATATATATACAGTTATTATGAGGGATCTTTAATCTACACCCATTAGATCAAAATAAGATTCCCCTTTAAATATGTTGCAAGAGTTTGTAGAACACATCCCTGCACTACATAAAGACCATCACAAAATGTACACAAAAAGTGTGACATTTTTCATTCACTCTGTCCTTGTCCTGTCTTTTTCCACTAACATATCCATTGTACTTGAGATAAACACTTTCGCCACTTGCCAAAGACCATGTATATATATATATGATAAAGTTCACTTAACGTAGATGATTTTAAAATGTTTGCCAGAGTGCTTTTCTAAAAAAATTTCATTTCTTTTCCTGTTACCACCTCCCCTTTTAAATTTCCTAGACATTCATGTTATGTTTGATTGTATTCATCATAGAGACAACCTTTACATATCACATGAGTTTAAGGATTCCACTTCTTTAACACTTCTTTAATACAGCTTTCATCTACCCATTGCTTTTTACACTTACACAATAGAGTTTTTACTTGATCACTTGAACTATTCTTCGTGCTGATGTACCTCCTGTTGATGATGGTATGACAGGTGAAGATCTCACTATTACTCTGTTAGATTTCAGCAAATTTTTGATCCTGGTGATGATGATGATACTGCTACTGTTGGTGAAACTACAGGTAAAGATTTCACTATTGCTCGGGCAGATTTCACCAAAGTTGATGATCCTGCTGATGCTGCTACTGCTGCTGAGGCTGCTGCTGCTCCTGCTGCACCTAAGGATGTCTGCTTTATGCTCGTATTTCTAGAGAAGAGACGTTTTTTTGAAGGACACACCACTCCATCTAACACACGCTTCTTCGATGTCTACTGCTTCTTCGAAACTATAGATGAATAAACCACCCTAATTTCGTCGTCATCCTTCTCCTCTTTTACTAGAGAAGAAGATTATAATAATGAAGGAGATAGTCTATTAGCCTTTAATTTTGATCTTAAATAACTATATATTCTACGGTCTCCTGTATCCTCTTCTTCTGCATTAACATTAGCAAGTAATGTCAGCGTCTCAACAACCTCGTCATCTTCCGCTGTTAAGTCCACTAATTCTCCTACACCTTGTTCATACTGCTGCTGCTGGTCTGCCATGAGTGAAGCTCAACTCACTTTATAATGATGTATACAACACTACTGCCCTCCACATATTCTAAACCTTATCAAGATAATATCATAAGGACATCAGATAGCAATATGAGTAACGAGGATACAAACAAGATATCAATAGCGTCACTGTCAATGACCATATGTTGTCAATCCTCAAGTCCTAGCTTGCACCGCCTAATGTGACAACCACGAATGACTCATATATTCAACCATTTGACAACACTGTGATGATGTCATCCAAACACGTAGCACTATATTACAACACCGAAATCATATGACCACCTCATATGAGTCGTCAATCAACTAGGAAAATCCATAGTATGCCTTCGCTAGGATCACGTGGTGGTCTCTGACGTCACAAGACTCTCCAACAATCAGCCAATCACAACCCTTCACCACTGTTACGTCACAAACTCTCGACCAATCAGAGGCTTTTAATAATTGTAAGAAACGCTCACATATTCTACTCGTATATAATCTTGAGTTAAAGGAACCCGAGGAAACAAATTAGTTGATTACAAATATAACAATGGTACCAAATTAGCTTCAATTCTATACTGCTGCATGATCACAATACTGTGCAGTTTTTCAATAGTTGAATACAACTGAGGAGGGACTATACAAATAAATGGTGTTGATCTTAAAGATCTTTAAAATTTCAGTAAAATGAAAGAAAGGAGCATTTACTGCTATTTCCAATAACAAAATTTAATGTTTATTATGCTTGTTATAAATCAGTTAAACAAAAATTTGACGAACGAGCGCATTAACAAAAATGTAACCAACGACTTTGTCGTTAGAATGAAAACCTTTCGAACAAACGGACACAAATAACATTACAGTTACTTGAAATATGTTCTGCTTAGCATTTTCTTAATGTGGTGTCAGTAATTTTGGGAAACTCTTTGATTTTGGATCTACTAACATAAGTCTCATGATTTTGCTAACTCTTCCCAACACAACTTTATTTTCAGTTGGGAAAGTGGTGTAACAATACTTCATAGACTCCAATGACTAATTTCTGAGTCATATTCATAAATGTCTGCTGCCGGCTCACATAATCGCACTGCTGACTTCTAAAATATATTTTCAAAATTAAGTTTAGTGTCAATTTTCTGGATGTAAGTTAATTGTAACAGATATCATATTTTTGCATAATGATTATTATACACAACTAAAAAAGCTTTTATACTTTAAAACTAATAATGCAAAGTAAAAGAAAACCCTGGGCGATGCGCATCCGCAGTCAACGAAAGATGAGAACCATTCCACGCTTGACCGCCTGTGCGTCTAGCCGCAGGTCACTGAAATTAAAATGGCGGCACACTTGGAAACACTTCCGTTTCCGCACATAACCTTTGAATAAACAGAACTTTTGAGTAAACAGTACATTTGCGTATGCTCACCGCTAACACGGGGCTACGCCCTACTCGCAGCTAAAACTACCCAGCTCCCTTCAGACGCACCCTCCCCCTTGCACACCGAGCGATGGGTTTATATACATCCTAGTTTTTAGTGGCATCTTTTAAAATGGTAAATCACAACTTTTATTAAATTTCCTTTGGTGTATTTACATACAAAACGAAAAAACTTTAATTTTCCTTTTTTAAAAAATATGTTAAAAGTCAACGCAAGAGTTTGAACTCTGGACCTTTAGATCGGCTGTCTAACGTCTTGACCACAAGACCAAACTGCAGCAGCTGGGTTGAGCGCTTCTCGCTGTTACTTATAGTTCCGCTTTAGTAAGTCACCATTTTAATTCCAGTGATCTGTGTGTAGACGCAAGTAACAAGATGCTCAGGGATGAAAAGGACATATTGGTACTCAATTTGATATTAGGTTGAGTGCAAGACATGGAGGCATTGAAGAAAAATCTCCAGCGTCCAGGCCGGCATTAAAACCGGACCATCCGATTCAAATCAGTTGCCCCGGGGAATCACGGTGATTCCCCTTGAAAATTAATAGTTTAATTATTAATACAGATGCGACGAAGTACAAAGTGAGGTTAAACTCATTAATTGTTATGGGGAAATCCCTGATATTGCATAATGCAATTAAAACTAAGGAAGTAGATTAGATCTAATTCAGTGTATGCCCCCTATTTTCATTATTATTATTGCAATAGTGAAAGTGATCTTTGATTTTGATAAGAAACAGATTGTAATATTATAATTCCACGAATATTGGCAGGTAAACAAATGAAACGATACAAAAGGGTTTTCTGAAACCAATCCGAACGGAATGCTTATCCTTTATTAAATTCATGTGGCACAGCAAGTGGTATATGAAGAGTTATCAACACATACATTAATAGTTACTTAACAAACAATTATGTGCATTAAATAGTGTTTCTCTCTGAAATATCAATCTTTCTTGTTTAGAGGCTGATGTCATGTAGTAGTCTCAGGTGTAATGGTATTTGTTGGAACAGAGTGATCTTCTCCTGCTTGGAATTGTACCAAAATTATAAGGTAGGTAGTCACCGCTGCAGCAATCTGAAAATAATACGAAATATATTATAATGTCTCTACGAAAGCTTTACATACTATTGGACAACCGAAGATCATGAAGCCTACATTGTAAAAAAGAAGTAACCTCATTTAACATTATAAAATCGTAATTTGCACACGTCAAGTGAGATATAGTTTGATTGTTTTTTTATCGGATTGCACATTCTGGTTCTTCGTTTGAACATTTTCAATAATTTAGGCTCGTGTTTTTGGCAAACCTTACAGGACATCATTGATGAATGTTTTATACCAGAATACGAGAAAAGAAACAAGAGGCAAAAGAGAAAAGGACAGAATCGTAGTTCTTTCAATGATAGACTATTGACTTAAGATTCAAGAAAACATTACATTTTTGAAGTTCCGTCCTATATATATTAAAAAACCTCTATGTAAAATGAACTAGCAGGATTTTGTACAGAAGTTTTGCTAGAAAAATGTACATCCTATTCCAAAAAGGTTGACCGTATTGATTAGGCTGTTTTGACCAGAACATTCTGTAAGTCCAGCTCCGAGAATCTTCGGAAACAGTAAACCAAACATGCCAGGTTTGAGCCGTCAAAAATAGGGTGAACCTTCGTAATAGGAAAAAAATCATGCAAACGTATTTTTCTTCTTTCAAGTGCAATAAGACATGTTGAAATATTATTAAGTATATTCCAAACGATGCATACATCTGAACACGTAATGGTTTTGTCACCTACATTTTCATACGTAAAAGAACATCTCCAATGAAAGCAAAGACAGCCGACATATGTCTCGCATTCATAGTACGATAAACAAGACAATGGAGAGAAAAACAACAGCATTTGCAACGGACATCAATGCCATTGTCTTGGACACCAAAAGCTCAGTTATGTTTCTTCAGAAGGAGTTCTATCAGGAAGAAGTGTTCATGTTAACCCATTGGTATGTCGATCCCGGTGATCGTGCTCGCTAGTGCTGGAGTCTGGCGACCCAAGGATCGTGGGTTCGAATCCCACCTCGGGTATGAATTTCATTTAAATTGTGCTGTCAGTAGTTAGTGATGCAAGAACAAGTACACAGAAGTATAATATACTTAAATACAAGTGAAATCAAGTTCAACAAGTAATAACAAACCCACTTAAGGTAAACACATTTTAAAAAAGTGGTAGAGTGCGTGGCTTCTAATCATGTGGTCTTGGGTTCGAATCCCGTTCTGGATTTGTTTTATGTAATTATATATTTCTCAGAGCATGAATAATTATATAAAATAATAATAATCAGTTGTATATGTATTCATACAAACATTTCCTGACATAAGTAATTACTAAGTTTAAAACATAACGTCAGAGAAGTGGTGGTGTGTTTTGGCAAGACGTCGGTGTATATTATATGTGAACGTTATATACAAATTCAGTAATTAAGTCGGATGAAGGTGCAACCTACCAAATTCACTATCCCCCCAAGAACGATGAGTCACTAAGATACTAAACTGTTTTTTTTAGCAAAGAGGACAGAAGCTCTTTCCGTGGGTCTGAAATGATTTTCTTTTTTTTTTCTCTCTCTCTCTCTCTCACCTTCTCTCTTGGTTGCAAGTTATATATTTTTGTCATCTGAAGAAGATAAGTTATTATTGTCGTATTAACTAGTAGGAAAAATAGTCTTAACCACAAGTTACTTTTATAGCTAGAGAAATTTTGCAAAGATTTAACATTAAAACACCGGGGACAATTTTATACATTAGTGATTGTATTCAAAAGGAAGATTAGGTTGTTTTATTTTAGTAATAGTAAAACAAACTTACTGTTTTCGTTACGAATAATATTTGTTTCCATCTACACAGCTGTCTCCGAACAGAACAATCCTGTGTGTGGATGGTTTTTCTAGGTTTAAATCTGCATTGTATATTTTATACGTGTAAAAGCAATATAACAATTCAATTTTTTAAAACAGCTTTTCATATTGATGAAAATTTCTTGAAGGAAATTATAATTAGAATGAAATGTTAATAGCGTGTATCTTCACACTTTAGAAACTGAACCAAATGTTACAAATCATACAATTTTAGAAACAAAAATTGGTTACTTCAGCATTTTAAAAATAATTATTTTTCGTTTGTGGGTTTCTACATACCTGGCGACATCAGAACCACTTTTGAAAGAAATGCTATGTCCTTATTTCTTGCGGGGCGACCACATTTCCAAAATGGTGGGTAGCGTTTTTTACTCCCGTAGACATATACGGAAACCTGAATATCTAAAAAACCAGAAGAGCTAGAGAGCTTAATCAAAAATATTTGGGTAGCTCTTGAGTGTACTTTGAATATTGAATCACCTTTTCTGAAAATCTAATTCATATAGTCCATTAATTAGGCTGAAAAATAAGTAACATATTGTTTAAAAATTGATATTTAAGACATTTCTTGGGGTGAAGGAATCGAATAAAATTCTAAAAAAAAAACTATTGTAATATTTAGACCTACCAACCTATCGTTTGCAAGTAAAAAATTCACGGTCCTGAATCACACTTCCTTTTTCTACGTGAGTTCAAATAGAGTTCTTTGCGAAAAATGCCGGATTCTAATATTAGCTGGTCACATACAAAGTTTCTTCGAAACCACATTTTAGATTGTTTCATGAGGACGCATGTGAGATTTTAAAGACTGAAGTACGCCATTTTCGCAAAGAGCCATGTTTGAACACCCGTAGATCTAAAAAGAGTGTAATGTAAGCCAGAAACTATTTTTCTTGGTGGTGGTGGTGGGGTCTAAACATGAGAACATTTTGCAGAATTGTATTCAACTCCTACACCCCGAAAGCTTGGTACAAAATTCGAATTTTATACAATTCGTAACTTATTTTTCAGCCTAAGTTTAGGAAATAAAGAAGTTAATTTTAAAAGACGGGATTCCTCATCTGCGAAATACACTTCAAGAACAACCCAATGGTGTTTAGTTCAGGTCTTTAGTTCTTCTATCTTTTGAGATATGCATGTTTCTGTATATGTCTACGGGAGAAAAAATCGTCACCCACTATGTTGGAAATATGATCGCCCCGGGAGATATAAAAGCATACCATTTCTTTCGAAAGCCGTTCTTATATCTTCAGGAATGTAGGAACCCACATACTAGAAACATTTCCCGCCCCTAAAATCGTGATTTAACCATTTTTCTAAAATGGGATAATTTGTCCAGGAATGACCCAATTTTACTATACCTAACCTAAACCAATCTAATATTTTTTTTTACCTAAAATAACTAATATATATAAAATGGTCCACATAGCGTGACTTAACCTGGTGGTGTTTTAATAAGACACAAATTGGCAGTATTTCATCTAGTTGTAAAAGTAGCTTATGGTTAAAATCTTTGCTTTCTAAACCAATGCCATATGGATATAGGTTCGAGCCCTCGTCAGGACAAACATTTTGTACTTCTAGTTAATAAGACAATAGTAACTTCTCTTCATCAGAGAACAAAGTATAGCATGTGGAACCAAGTCAGAGAGAGATTAAAGCTTCACCACTTCCACATGAAAAAAAAATCATTCCAGAGTATTGAACTGAAAACCTGTGGAAAGAAACTAAAATATACTTTAGTGTCCTCATCGTTCGTAGGGATTGTGAACTTTGAGGATATTGAACTTGCGGTCTGCAACGATGATCCGACTTTGACTATTTTGCCCTTGAAACCTTATTTTCCTTTTACAGCCTTTGACTATTTACAGAAGGTAAATTGAAATATGGTGACATAACTTCCGTATGACAAATAGCAGCAGACAGTTACACTACACGCAACTACTTCTTGTTATTATAAAATTTAATTTATTTTTATTTAACATTCCCATAAAATATTTTAAATATAATAATTACTTATGTCCTGAAATGATTGTACGAATACATATAAAACTGATTTATTTTAATGTAATTTTTATCTATTTATTCATGCTTTCATGAAAGTATCATTACAAACAAAAAAGTGTTCCGAATTGAGTTAGAAGCCAGAATTTCTCTGTTAGAAGCCCCAGCGCTCTACCACTGAGCTAACATGAACATACCTACCAAGTTTCTTCTGAGAGGTCTCTTTCTGAAGAAACATAACTGAATTTTTGGTGTCCAAGACAATAAAATTTTTATATCTGTTGCAAATGTTGTTTTTTCTTTCCTTTGTATTGTTAATTGTACTATGAATGCAAGACACATGTTGGTTATTTGCTTTCATTGGAGATGTTCGTTTATGTATGAAAACGTAGGCGACAAAACCATTACGTGCTCAGATGTATGCATCGTTTGGAAATATTGTATCATTACGTATTTCAATTAATGTTACTTTTTTCTATACTTAATAATATTTCAACATGTCTTATTATACTTAAAAGAAGAAAAACACATTTACATAATTTTATTCCTATTGCGAAGGTTCACCCTACCTTTGAGGGATCGAATCTGGTATCTTTGATTTACTGTTTCCGAAGATTCTCGAAACTGGATTTAGCGAATTTTCAGCTCAAAAACAGGCTAATCAATGTGCTCAACGTTTTTGGAATAGGCTGTAACTGACTTCAATAAACCTGAGAAAGTTAAATATGCTCGAAACTCTTCTCTTTTTATTTCTTATACATATTTTTGAACATCTCGTTAAAATTAAATTAAGACAGTAGATGTATAATTAAGTGTTATGTTACTGTGTACTACCGATGATTTACGATTAGCTGAGGATCATGGCGGTGAGACCGGTACACATTACCACCAGTATTACACTGAGATAACCAGCAGAAAATTGACATTCCAAATGTACGTAATTCGCGTATGGAGACATATATTAAGGTCACGTAGTTGCACGAAAGTTTGCTCATGAACTGGTCGAAGTTATGTTTGTATTTACTGTTCACTTACCGCCATCGCTTCCTCAGACGTGTTGATTTCCTGCTAAAAAAAAATCCCAATCAACAAAAAGATGTTTGAGCAAAGGGGTATTAGTTTAGTGTTTGTGCAACGTTAGGTTCTAGTATATTCCTTTTTCTGAAAACATACTACATTGACCATTAAGGACCGTGAATAACTCTGGATCAGCAACACACTTTAACGTTTATTTTTGTTAATCTAGGTATATTCTTAAGAGATGTAATCCGTGGAATACATTATTTTAAAATAAATCATTAAATGTGCATGCATTCTTTTGTATGGGAAGGAAAACTATTGTCTGTGCAATGGGCTCATTATACAAAATATTTTATTTTACTCTAACCTAAGAAATGTATATCGTTAGAAGAGAATGCTGTATTTTAGCCACAGTTTGTGTTAACATGACGTGTAAGTAACGACAGCTTCCAGTATCTCGGCGTCTTCCAGTTATGCAGATTTTCTCCAATATCTCAAAACTTTACATTTGTGCCTTTGGACAGCTCTCCTCGTATAAGAGAGGGTAGCTTTAGTTCTTTATACTGGGATATACTTCTGGATGCAGTTGAGATGAAATAAATGCAAGAGGATACTCTAATGTATTCTGTAAATTAACTTTCACCCATCACCACCACACAACGAAAAATTGTTAAAAAATATAAGAGGAACGCAAAACGTAAACGATATACTGTTCGCTTCACTTTAGAAGTATTCATCACCATATTCGCAGTATATTGGTAGGAACAAACAGCAGATAATGGATGTCTTAAATTGTAAATTATCTACCGTGGTCCTTTCCCACACTCCACGACGTCAGTGTCTTCACCAAATTCTTACGTAACGGGATGAGTAAGGTTTGCATCTTCTTCAGTGTTTATCGTCAGCTGCTGTTGGCCGGTAATGTAGGCTATGTGTAATTTTAAGTCGAGCGCTTTATATGAGTAGAGATCATAGTTGTCTTTGTGATAGATCCTCTAATGAAAAGGGAATGTGTTGTACTGTTACCAAGTGAGGTGAATTATGTTCTGAAGTTTCAATACAAGTTTCCTCCTTTTGTTTAGGAAACGATGTGAGAATAGGAGTAATTGCGTTATTGCCAAAAAATTTATTCAATTTTGAATCTTCTCCCTTCTGTGTTTGAGTGAAAGGCTGGGCGTCTTGTAGACGTGGTGATTAAAATCAAGAAGATCGCTAGACGAAATTACAAAGATGTGATAGTGTCCTATAGAAGGATTGAGTACTGATGTAGGGCTAAGAGCTATGCCTACGGTTGCATAGTGAGTCTAAGATATTTTGTTCTCATTTTTACTCTTCATAAATCCACATACGTATATAAATATTAGAACTAAGATTATAAGAGTAATGAATACCAAGCTTATAGCTGTGACCATCAAAATAATCTTTGTCTTTCTCTCTGAAATTAATAGAGAGGAAACGAAAGCTTAATAACTAGTGTTTCTATTTTGATATGCTAATACCTTAACTCCATTAGACATTACCCAAAAAGTACAGTTTGTGCTACTGCTAACATGAGAAATAACACTAACGATTGTAATTTATTAATAAATTAGTATATGAAAAATCAAATTCTAATGACTTGGTATGCTCATTTTGAAATTTTATTGAATCTAGGTGATCTTTTAATTTATCCAATTGTTGAATTGTCTAGTTTTCTATCAGCAAAGGTAACATATTTGTATTGTTGAAATTTAAATAATGAATAACCGTTCGAATTTGTAAATTAGAAGGTAGTATCTTGTCCTTAAAAATAATGTGTTCGAATTCATCCTCATGAAAGAATACTGGACTATTGTTAGTGTGTTCATACGGCCTACTGCCAGAAATACCAGTTTCTGATTTATATGCTCTATGAAAAGCTACTAAAAAGAAATTAGCATACCAGTGTCTGTATATTTGTAAACGCATTGGCGTCAGAAGTTCTCAGTTGACATGAATAGAAGGTGTTATTATGAATGAATTCTATGTGATAGGTAACCGTTTTAGTATTCCTAAAACTATGGGGTCTAAAGATAGAGAAAAAAACTTTAAAATTTACAAAATTTGTCTTCTACTTCTAAAAGTTCACTGCCGAAAGTAAATGCGAATCTAGGAAAATATATTAATGCTTGTGTTTATCATATAAAACCAAAGTTTGAAACTACTAAAAGATTTGCCATAGATTTTGGTTTAACGACAGGTATTTGTATAAGAATATCAACATTTCTGGCAAGAAAACTGAATAAAACTAAATGCGTTTTGGTAAACATGTGTATAGTTAACCTAAATCAAATTTGTAGATCGTGTCACTAAGAAGTTAATAATCAATCACTAGTTTTAGAGCTGGCAACTCAGATAAAACTTGAGGAGATAATTTGTTCATGGAAATATCGTCGCGTGAGAATTGTTTTATTCTATGTCGTCCAAAGTTACAGAAAAAGATATTCTGTTTTATTCTAAGTTACAGCCAAATAAGATATCCGTGACTATGGTGTTATTCTATGCCATTGGACTTTTGTATATGTGTAATTTTGATATTGTTCTGTCCTTGTCAATGACATTCACCCTACATGTCACGTGACAAGATGACTGACACCAGTACTTTTTACAAAAAAAAGGACTGTGATAGGAGCTGGTTTGAAATATTTTATTGCAACGTAAGTATTGACGCTGCTAAGTAGTGTTTTTTTTGTTGCTGTTCTTGTCAAGCAAAGCATGGCCATTTAAGTTAAATACATTGTAGATTCAAAGAAGGGTATTAGGTGTATTTTAGAATGGAGGTCGTTTCAAATGATGCTGATTATAATGTAATGGACTTCCATCACTGTTAGAGTGGACGCACTCAATGACAGCGATGTAGATCCTGACTATGCTCAAAGTAGTAGTAACGACAAGTTTGACCAGTATGTTGGACCTTCTAACAGTTGCTAAAAATATACATTATGTGTTCTATTTCAGAAAGTCTGACGTTATTTTCAAAATACTTAGAACGGAAATATGCCTAAGCTAACGCAATTTCTGAGAGTGGTGGTTAAAAGGGTCACTGCATCAGGAATTTTCTTTTACCAAGGATGAGAAAAATATTGCATTACTATTTCCAACTTAGTATTAAAATGACGACATTCGTTGAAATTACCGTCAAATCAGACTTGATAAAAACAATGATCGTGAAAGAGATTTGTTTTTAAAGTCCCTTGGATAATTTGAAATAAAACTCAGCTATGAAAATAACCAAGGAACCTAACACTCAATATCTGTTATGATCATCACATAAAGTCTCAGATTTCTTCGGTGTTCTGTAAAATATCCATAAAAGCATTTCTAATTTTAATTTTACTTTATTTAACTTCCATACCAGAGTTAAGGGAATTAATTATGTCACGTATTTCCATTCAGTGCAGTAATTCAACATGTACCCAGACTTGCCGAGCTGCCGTAGCTCAGTGGTAGAGCGCTGGCGTAGCATTCAGGAGGTACTGGGTTCGATCCCAGTTGCCGACAATTCTGACTGAAGTTTTCCAGGATTTTTCCTCAGTCACACCAGCCAAATGCCGGGATGAAACCTTCATCATAGGCCTTGGAAGTCACGTTTCCGAATCATTTCCCCTCCCCCTATTCTGGTCTGAGCATTAGATGCCTAAAGGTCATACATAAAATTCAAATTTAAATGTACGTAGATTTGTAGTGGAAGTCCCTTTGCTTTGTTTTTGAGCAGGTACACTTTTTAATCCCATTGCAATCTTTAACCGTACTGTTATTGTAATTTATTCATTTTTCTTTGTGTTTCACTTGCTATGAACATTTAGTTTTCAATACAAGACAGTGTTTCTTAACGTCATTTTCTTTATACTGAGCATATATCTTGTCAAAACACTTAGTGTCTTTGAAAAAATGAAAATATTAATGTTTATATATAAAAAATATTAAATTCTATGGTGCCGGCGAAGTCTGATATGCATTAATCTGTTTCTATTCATGAACATTTCACTCTAAAGGAAGATAAAACTTGAAATTTCAAATAATATGCTCCCTTTGACAACACCTTCGTCAATACTAAAGTACAATGGCGTTTTTGTATGACATGGAATATTTTTCAAAACATTAGGAGACTCAACCTGTGTTTTCATAAAATTACTCTATGCCAATTATTGTTTTTTCTAAAAATTTTCTGCAACTATAAAAGTTCGGATTTCTCTTTCCTAAGGAAATGTTTCTACAGTCGATCTACTTTGATACTATCTCAGCAGTGCTTTATAGTTCCAAACGGTATTGCGACAATAAAAACAATAAATTTTAAATTGCCCTCTTGTAGAAATTAGGGAAGTTGACAGAATAAAACAAATCTGACGCGACGATTTGCAACACGAATTGTTTAATTCACTCTCAGCTAAATATAGGCCATATAGAGAGATTAACTTTCGTGTCTTCTGTGCCCATATGCAGAAACTATGGATCATTTTTTGTTTGTAAGCCTAAGAATGCATGCTTTACTTGTAAGACAACGTTTTCAATTCTTTTAAATTCTTGGCTCAGATGGTTTCTCATATATTTGATTTCACTTGTGAAAAGGTTCTCATGGTTTCTTAAAAATTCGACTGAAGATACTAGATGTTGTTGGAACATATTCGTAACAGAAAAACCGAATCAATCAATTCCTAATAAAAAATATAGCAGATTTCTTGCAGAGCGTGTGGTATACACACACAAAATATTTTGAGTAGCTGAGATTTTGAATTAGGGTGGAAAAGTGTCTTCGATATTTCCGAAAAAATGTTTACTTATTTTGTTTTCTATTTTTACTCTATTCTGCAACATCACCGGGGAGACGTTCTGGGAGAAGATATAGTCCAATTATAGTCGATTATGTATGATGTCTGTCCAGATTGTACTGATAGATTTACGTTATGTCATGCGTAGATGCTGGCAGCGTTAATCTCATGCATGTCAGTCGGAAAGCTATACGAGAGAGCTTGTGTTTGTAGTACCAATTTGCTGCCCAACTGATACACAATTTGGCAAAATGGGATACGAATTCAGAACCAGGATTGGACATTTGAAGCACACGGAAGGTAAAACCGATAGGAACTGTTTATTAGACAAGTCATTCATGCCATTCTCCTTTTTTCCTGACATGCACAACAGTGTTTATTATCTGCTTCATTCCACTTCTATTATGTTACGTTGAACACACACACACACACACACACACACACACACACACACACACACACACACACACACACACACACACACACACACACACACACACACACACACACACACACACACACACCTATAGTTTGCAGTGTGAAATACCGAGGAGTGCGCGTTCAACATATGCTTTTCGAGGAATCGTCTCGATTTTAATTTCAGGGCTTCTGATCAATTAAGCATGTCTCTTTTGTTAGGAAAAATCTGATTTTCAATTCTCCAAGTTAAAATTAAGCCCAAAAATAATAATTTTCTTTCCGAGGAACTATCTAACTCTACATAGGTGTTGTGAGGAAAAATTTGAATTTAATGCTTCAAACAGGAATGTGAGGCATATAAATGTGTATGACATAACGAGGAATAATTCAAATGCTTCCTCTCATTGTAGTGCAC